>JABXWE010007954.1:0-37692 GCA_014611495.1 Limonius californicus
TTCTGTTTTTTTCCATGTTCCTTACTTCGTGTACTTCTTCCCATTGTTGGCCTGCTTCTCTTCCTTTTTCCGATTATTCCTATGTCCATTGTTGTTCTGGCATTCTAATTAGATGCCCATACCAGCTCAGTTGTTTGTTTTCTATTTCACTTACTAACGGTATTTGTTCTAAATCATCTCTTATGCTTCTGTTTCTTATTGGGTCTCGTCTAGTTTTCCCTGTGATCTTTCGTAAATATTTCATTTTGGCCGCTGTAATTTTTAACTTATGTTTATCTCTCATCGGCTATGATTCAGCTCCATACGTAAGTGTAGGTGTGTATATGGTTTTATAAATTCTTAGTAGGGTATTAGTTTTTACTTCCTTTTTACCTATTAGTGTGTTGCTGTATATGTTACTTGCCTTTTGTATTCTGTTTTGTATTTCATTCTCTATTTTTCCATTTTTTTGTAATGATGGTGCGTAAATACTCGTACTTATCTAGTGTGTCTAATCTTCCCCATTTATTTGTATATTTATGTATTCATCTTCTTCTTTTGTTACATGCATAACCTTGGTTTTTCCTTTATTTATTTACATTCTGTCTTCTTCTAAGCAGGTTTTCCAGATGTTCACTTTTCTTTATAATTCAGTTTTCGTACTTGCTATCAGCAGTATGTCGTCCGCGTAAACCAACTCAAAAAGTTTTAATCGGTGTTAAGTTGTAGTGACCTATAGCGGAGAGGCTCGTTTTGGTAACATTTCTTGATTAGTTCGTCCATAAATATTACAAATCTTAGTGGACTCAAGCTGTGCCCTCATTTAATACCTTTTTCTATATTATAGTTTTCGGATATTTCCGCATTTAGTCTGACATAGCCTTTTACTTTATTATATACGCTTATAATAGTTCTTTGTATTTTTTGGTTTATTTTTAGTTCTTCTAGTGATTTCCATATTTCTTCTTTTGGCACCGTATCAAAAGCTGCTGATAGATCAACGACGACTAAATATAAATCGGAAGATTTTCACCACAATGAAAATATGCTTTCAGAAGGCAATAATACATGAAGAACAAGAATTCGTAAACTTTTCCAGAGACTCGGGGAGATTCAAAAGCTAAGTTAGAAATAAAATGTTGGGCCAAAAACTGTTTGTAATTGTAAGCATCTAAATTCTTTCCTAACGTTATTGTAGGTTATAAGAGTTTATAAATTTCTATTTATTATATAAAGGTATGTTAACTTCTAAATGGTATAATACATGTAATTTAGATATATTCAGTTGTAGACTTGAACATAATTTTTTCTTTAGTTGAAACATTCTCATTTGTTTAGATTTAAAGCAAACCTTCTGTATATTGATAGCTATACCCCAATATCATAGCCTGTGCAGCTTTATTTATTAAAATCATGAAGGAATTGAAGCCATTAGGGTTTGTCAAGCAACAACACCGACTTTCACTCGGTGTAAAAAGGTGTTCAGTTATTCATAAAAGTACAAGTTTTATATTCTAGAATAACTATAAGTATCTTCTTCTTAGAGTGCTTCATATCTTACGAGACGTAGCGATCTTCCCTCTTATGCTTCTGTTGCGCGTTTAGAGTGCTACAGGCATAGAGGACCCACAGCTTAACGTGGAATCTGAAATGCGGGATGTAAACACTTCTACTCCAAAGAAGATTTACTAGGCGAAATAGCTCGCTGGTTTGTCGTTGCCTTCCGAGGAAGAACGGCCGTTAAAAGTCCGATGTTCCGGTACTGGGAATTGAGCTCAGGACCTTTAGCATCGAAGTCTACCGCGCTAACCTCTAGCCCACGGCCGCCTCTATACTATAACTATATATATAACTATAAGTATACACACTGTAATACTCTTCAATAACTGTTAAATACTTGTAGTAAATGGTATAAATCGCATGACTTAAATAGATTAATGTTTTGTATTCCACGGTTCATTTTTATGGAGAATTTAGGTAAATAACACTTAACTAGTAATATCTAAGCTATAGTATTTATATACCAGTGGGATTACATTTATTATTATCAAATATACTTCTATGGCTAATAAAGTTTCATCAAAGAAAATCTAATTTTTCTAATGGAAAAGCTAGGTCTTTTATTATAACCTACAACTCTTATAAATGCTTTCTTTTCATAAAATTCCTGAAGTAGTGAAATGAATAAAAGGACTAAATAGCCATCAACCATCATATAAAATTAAACGTCTGACTGTTGACGACAGCTAGAAAACCCGTGAGTCGGACAGTGCGTCTAGAGAAAAGGCGGAAATAACTTCGAAACCTTTAAAAAGAATCCGGAAATGAAATGAGCACCGCAGGCGGTTTTGTCTGTATTTCCATTAACCGAGCACGGGGCGTGTGTGGAGTTGGACTTTCCGATCCTTATTTCTACAACTTTAGTGCCCGAGCTTCTCAGCAACCCTATGAACTCAAAAAAGACAGTGCATGCCGACCAGAGCAAACTTCCTTTCACAGAAGGAAAGGAGCGCCGTCGTCTGAAATCAAACATCGCCGGGCTTCTAACGTAGAATATACGAAGTACGAAGTTGAAATTGCAAAGTAGGAAACTTTTCTGTTCTAATGCTGCTACCTCTTAGTCGTTTATTTGTTGCGAGACTCTTCGTTGAGTAAGTGTCTTTGATTGGGTAATAAATATTATAACATTGCCCCTATTTTTGGATGTTCAATCTAAATAATGTAGATTAACAATGGAATGGAAATGTACTGTAAATATGTGCTCTTTGAAAAAACAACGCGCCCTTTTAAATTCAAGCTATAGCTGTTTTATATACATAGAAAATACACAATTTTGGAATGTAAAGGAAATTTAGAGTTTCATTGTTGGAAGCGCTTTTGTCTTTTTACGGTTTTGTGTTGTTCAATCATCATTGTTTGTAGAGCTGTTGTTTTGAGTTAACTATTATTAAAATTAAGCTATACGACTGTTACAACTGCAAACGTAGAATGTCTACTTTTTTAATTATTAATCTGAGATATCGCTTCAATTTGTTGTACTTTATCACTAACGATATAACATACTCCGAATAGATGTGGCACCGTACAATTCACACTTAGATTTTCCAGGGTGTAAGAGAGTAGTTTTAAGCAAATGCATATTCTTGAGACTAAAATTGTATTTCGAGCTCCATTTCAAAGTTATAGAGCCTCAAATAACATTAACGAAATATAGCTTGTACATTACACTCTTCCATGCTTTATGTTGGACTATTTACTGTTCACATTAACAACAGTAATAAAAACCGTACTACTCGTTCGCGTAATACGTACAAAATTAGAATTTTCATATTACTTTGAGTTCAAGTGAGTACCCACCTTCTCGCAGTTGTACTCTACATGCAAATTCATGATTTCTGATCTGTCCACGAAGCTGATTTCTAATTACTTAAACCTTCTTTGCAAGAAAAATATATTATGACTACCCAACTTTACACACCCTTCTCCGGCGTCCGTAAGATAAACACCTACGTTGTGTAAGAAAACCCGGGTTCGTGATGTTGAGTAGTTGAAAAACGAGGAACGAAACACAGTGTAGCCAGTAGTTGGACAAAAGGAGATTAGATTCTAATTTGCATGTGGTTTGATATATTTTTTTACTTTGTATTTTAAGTTCAGGTAATCTTAAAGTAACATTGTTAAGCTACGAGGTCGAATTTTACAATAATCTGACCCTTCTACTGCCCAACTGCTATTTCGTCATTTCGCTCTTGGCTGTTCCCTTAGCACAAAGCGGAATGTTTGTTGTAGGTTTCTCGAACGGATCCCTATATCTTTAGGCACCTTTTCCAGAGGGCAGTAGTACGATACAAACAACATTATTCAAATATAGTCAAATTATGAAAATATTAACGCGTCATAATTTAGGTATTAATTATTGGTAGAGTACAATAATTTACTGAGACAAACAGTTACATAAAATTTCGATACTGAACGATGAGGTTTTCTCCGCTATCGAAAGGGCAGTGAATTGTTTAGACAAGGGAACGAGATGTTGAGTTAAGGAACTAGCTTGAATAACAGCTTGAAGTCCACAAATCACCAGCTGTCACATCAACTAGGATATGGAATGGTCAGTTTCTCTCAGTTACTTATGGGTCATACGAAGGAAAGAGCAAAATTCAGGATTCAAGAAATGGGGTATCATTAAAGACTCGACAACGACCTAAACATAAAACCACACTTAGATTTTCACAGTAAATAATCTAAATGGTCTAACGCATGTCCCTTAATTAGTTAACCCTAATCTAATCTATATAATAACCGAGGCTACGAAGCCGCTCAAATCCAGAGTCCACGTGTCTTCTCACATTGGTAAATCCAACTCCACTTCTGGATAAATATAACCCTCTTCTTTTATTTTACTATAGCGATACCTAAGCATCTGATTAACAAAAACTGAACTAGTAAATCCTGAAAGCTTCCGAAAGTGAGAGTGACAGTAAAAAGGTTGCATGTTGACGGTTGTCATCCATGAGAAACGTAAATGTTTAATTGAAACATTTTCGATCTCTTTATTCAGTCCTGTCCATTTTCACTTCCCATATATTCCCATTCATGTTTTCAGACATACTCTACGGAAATATACTCAGTGCTTATGTCCACATATTACTGGCAAAACGTACTACGAAGTAATGTGTAAAGCCAATGAGGCCTTCCTGCAAGAAATCTAAATGTATCTCTCAATCGTTTAAATTGAAAGTTGCTTCCCCAAACCAAGACCCTCAGTTAGGGTCGTCCCAATATTAAAATCGATACTTTCCATACTTAATACCTACATGGTGACTAAGCAGTAATTTTTTGCAAATAGGTTACTGGATTAAATTTGCAACTTGTGAAGTACGTTTCCCTTTTTTAAATTTCTACTTCTAGGTACTTACTGTACCTTCTACTTTGTGTATAAACTCCGTATAGGCAAATAATGTAACTTTTGATTGAATATTTTTCTTCTTCATTCTTCTTATTAGGCTATAAGCCTGTTCTAAACTAGTTTCCCTTAGAGAATATACCGCCATCTTTTTGTTGATCGTCCCACGCTCCTGCCTATTGGGATTTTGTCTCTTGCAATTTTGACTAGGCGGTGCTGGTTCATTCTATTAATGTGATTATTGCATTCTTGTCTTCTTCTGTATATCCATTCTTTTGTTAGTGTAACTTGACATGCTTGTTTTATGTCAGCATTCGGAATTCTGTCTCTTAGTGTTTTGTTGTTTATGCGTCTTAGACTATTCATTTCGTTTGTTTCTATTAGTCTTTTAATTCTTGTTTTCAATAAATATAATAAACGTTGCTCTTTTGTAATATTGTTGTATATATTAAATTATACTAATTCTACTACATACTACTATCCAGATTAACTTTTGAGCCAATAAGCTTGAAAATTTGACAAGTATCGTCGCTGGAGTTTGATGATTCGGTACCAAAACTGGTGCAAATTGGATAACAAAAATTGGATTGTAACTTCAAGGTATTACAGATACACTTTAATATTTTACCCTTAAAATTAAGTTGTTTTTCCAATTCTGTTTCTTTTAAATAATATAATCGATGGTATTTTTGCAAAAGGGCGAACGCGCCATTTTTACGATTTTGAGCTTTATGCACCATAAGATAGGTACACACTGTGGGATTATTCTGACAAAAGGTCGAATGTATTTAATGCAATATAAAGAGTTAGTAGTGAAAATAACATATTTTCTTTGAGAGAATGTGTTCTTTACAATATGTCAAATGGGCGAATGTATCCATGTAAAATAATCAAAAGGGCGAATGTGTATATGCTTTCAATTGTTATCCTAACCTCACTTATTGTAGTTACAAGTGGGTGTGTTAGTACCGCGTGTTTGAAAGAATAAGTGTAAATAATTATGTCGACTAGATCGAAACGAATTATGAATATGTTGCCTTGTGTTGATAACAAGAAGATTAAAGTGTTAAGTAATGTTAAATTGCCAGCTAGATGTAATACCGCAATTCAGAATTTCGAAGTTGTTACTGGGTCAAGTTCCGGTTTGACATCCGATACAATTATTGACATAAATGTTCCTTTTCCATTGAAACCACCCAAAATAAGTTCCTCTGGAAAACTAGAATGTGTGGCTGTAAGTATTTTCTAATTTTTTACCATTCTTTTACTACAACATTACAAAAATGCGTAATTTAAAAAAATTGCAGTCAAAACACCTGTATTAACAATTTAAATAATTAAAAAAAACCCAAAAGAAAATTATTCGACTTATTTTATTGATCTAGTGAATTTAGAAACTTGTAAATTTTTGTTATTTCTAGAATGAACTCCATCTAGAAGAAACGGGTACGTTTTTTCCAGATCCTTCATTACACGCAATACGTCATAGTCCAATTGATATTAACAACCTGGACATTATTTTTGAATCCAATGTTCATGAAATATCTGACAACCCTACAAACTTGACAGGGGAGCTGATTGTTTAATCAAAAACGGAACATAATAATATAACTTGCTTATACGGTGTACAAGAATTAGTACGTATTATTCAACTTTACCGAGCTTTAAACATGCTTATTTTAATATTATTTTTAGCAGGAACCATCTCGTTCAGACGGTAAGTCATTGAATGATCCAAATGATAATGATGATTCATCAGCAGGCGAAGAAAGTGATTATATCCCAGAAAATATTGACAAGAGTTGCAATTCCGACAGCGGAAATGACCCAAATATTACACATTCTGATAATGCGAAAGCAGAAGAGGAAGGTATTTTTGGAGCAAAACGGAGAAAGAAGGAAAATAAAAGAGAAACTCGTAAAGTTAAGAAAGTTAGGGGTGAAGGTTACATAGGACATAGAAATATAGCCAAATCAATGAAGAAGGTGAAACATAACCCCTGCGAAACGGGATGTCCTAATAGATGTAATGAATACAGCAAAGATGAGAGGAAATCAATTTTTGAAAGATTCTGGTCACTTGATTATCAAAGACAGCGAGAGCCTTATGATGTCGTAACTTTGACTCATAAGGATTTCTTAGACTTCAAGTCACTTACAGAGGCCAATTTTCCCAAAGTATTTAAAACTCAGGGTGGAACTATTGTCAAAATGAGAATGATAGGAAGAGCTGTGTTTGATAAAGGCACTCCAGATACTTTTATTTGTAAAACATCATTTTCTGATGACTCACCATCCCTAAAAGTTTGCATACCACAAAACAAAGCGAACAGGACCTCTACAAAAAATAATACAAAGTCGCCACAACGACTGTACAAAACGAAACTACCATTAGCGGCAAAAAAATATAATGGTTTGAGACTGTTGTGCACATATAATACTGTACCTTTCCGTTATCACCACGAATACCTTTCTATGCCTTTCAGAGCAACCGTGGAAGATACGCTGTTGGAGACCGATAACGAAGATGAAGACGTCCCAACTAATAATAATTAATTATAAGTAATTACTTTCATTTGTCCTTTTATGTTGTTTTAAAATAAAATCTTTCGTTGATGTATTAATTAATTCATTAATTTATTACTATCACAACTTGGTGGGGGATTTGGGCGAATGTATAGGGTAATTCCGGGATAGATGGCCCGCCGGGTGAGATGACTCGTTGGAATATCTTGGTAACTTTTCAAATTACGCGCCAGTCGGTAATTACATAGAACGTACTTGAGTGCAGCAGCACAAGGAAAGTGGTTAGTGGATTTTAACGCAATAAATAGGTACGTTATTAGTGTTATAAATATTGACATGGTGCTGAAATATTTCAACGGTTATTTCACGTGCTATTAGTTCTACGTTATTGTAAATTTAGAAGCTTCTGTTGATGCATAGTAGTACGTTATACTTTAGAGGTTATGTTAACTGTTGTAGAACTGAACTATTCGCATGTCATTTGCGAAAAAACAGACGGGCCATCTCTCCCTGATATTTGGGTGATATGACTCGCTCTAATTCGGGATAGATGGCCCACTATATTTTATCACACTTATAGGGTTTCTGTCTATTTCAAGCTATGCCCACCAATTATATACGAAAACTAACCTGCCAAAGAGGAGCATGGACAAATGAGCAGCTTGTAGCAGCAGTTAATGCAGTAAGAAGTGGAAATATGGGAGTGAATAAAGCTGCAAGAAATTTTAACGTACCTGCTGCCACGTTAAGAAGGAGAATGAAAAAGAATGACTTTATAAAGAAAAGTTTAGGACCATCTTCTGTATTGGGCGAACAAAATGAATCGAAAATAGAATCTCACATAAAAAAACTCCAAAAATATGGGTTTGCTCCTACTCGCGAGTCCGTACGGTTAATGGCATTTAATTTGGCAGAACAGTTAAAAATAAAAAATTCGTTCAATAAAGAAAAGAGACTAGCTGGTTACGATTGGCTGAATATGTTCCTTAAACGTCATCCAGATCTTAGTATTAGAAAATCAGAAGGTGTCTCTTTAGCTAGGTGTCGAGGAATGAATAAAACCAAAGTAGAGTCGTACTTCGAACTCCTAGAAAAGACTCTAGAGGAAAATGGTTTAATGGATAAACCAGGTAACATCTTCAATATGGATGAGACTGGCCTCCAGTTAAATAACAAACCTGGCTATGTCATCGCACAGAAAGGCTCCAAGAATGTAGCAGCAATTACATCAACTGAGAGGGGCGAGACAATAACTGTAATTTCATGTTGCAATGCCGAGGGCTATTTTATTCCACCTGCATGCATCTTTAAGGGTAAAAACAAAAAACCAGAATTTGAGGATGGTATGCCCCCTGGTTCCGTTGTTTATATGAATGAGAAATCAGCGTACATTAGCACCAGCCTGTTTTTAAGATGGTTACAGACACATTTTTTACCCCGAAAACCTAATGGAAAAGTAATTTTGATTCTAGATGGCCATTCTACTCACTGCAATTCCGTGGAAATGTTAGAATTTGCAGAAGAACATAATATAATACTCCTATGCCTCCCCAGTCACACTACACAGTTTCTCCAACCTTTGGACAGGGCATTTTTTAAAAGTTTAAAATCTCACTTTGTAAAAGCCTGTAATATGTTCATTAAGGCAAATCCAACCAGAAGAATTACGAGGTTGCAGTTTGGCAGTTTATTGGCAGATGCCTGGTCAAAATCTGCTACAGTGGAGAATGCGGTTTCGTCTTTTCGAGCAACAGGCATTTGCCCTTTTAAGCCAGACGAAATACCAGATTATGCCTTTTTATGCGACGAACAAGATAGAAATGATACTGCTCAAACATCTGAAATGCAGGATCAAAATATGGAACCCGAGATAGACCCAGCAATTAACTTGCCTAGCTGTTCACAGATCAGAGATGAAACAACTCCTGCAAAAGAAACACCTGGTACAATGTTAAATAAAATAAACCCAGTGCCTAGTACATCAACTTCTGTGAACCAAACAAGAAAGCGAGGTAAACAGGTTGCATCAGTTTTAACGTCTCTCGCAAACATAGAGCTGCGAAAAAGTGTAGAAGCAAAGAAAGGAAAGAAGTTTCAAGCGAAATTTTTGAATCATGCAAAAATAATAAAACCGCACAACAAAAACCAGGTACTAGATAAAGTCCAAAAAATGATGACTGTCAAGCGACAGTGCTGAAGATAGCGGGGATGCTGAATGCTTAGGATGTGGAGAGCAGTATAACAACACATCAAAACAAGATGACTGGATCAAACGTATTCGTTGTGAAAGCTGGTTCCACGAAGGCTGCTCGAAGTACTTGAACATGTGCGACCGTTGTAGTAAAGTATTGCGCTAAAAGAAAAAATAACTGTTTGTATAGAGTAAATACTACCTATATGTTATCCAAGCCATCTCACCCGGAGTGCGTGGGCCACCTAACCCTGACACTACGGGTGAGATGACTCGTTCTTATATTTTCTTTCTTATTTTTTTCATCAAAAGTTTTCAAGAATTTTGTTTCTTTATTATCATTATTATAATAGTACCTATGTATATGTTCTAAATAAAAAAATTCAGTTTCATATCATTGTAAATTAAGCTATAGTGATTTTATTTAAAAAGGTGGGCCATCTATCCCGGAGTTACCCTATCACATTTTAGTAAAAGGCCGAACGTGGGGCCAATACACCACTTATTATAAGACTAGTTTGGAAAAAGGGCGAATATCCACAAAAAATCAATTTTTCAACTTACCACACCGCTTGTTTGGTACTTTTTAATTGATTAATGATCTCCATATTAAATTGAAACGTCTGGATACAAATTTTTACTATTTTCTTTTCTGTGTCACCCAAAAACAGTTTTCTTTAATTTTCTCAAATCTAGCAAATGGCGCGTTCGCCCTTTTGCAAAAATACCATCGATATGTAGAGTTCAAGAAATATATTTAATGAAAACGGTAAAAATGGTATGAAACAAAATCACATCGGTACAAACAACAAATAACAAATACCCAACAAGATTAAGGATAAGTGTACTTTACTTACTTAAGTACCTATAAGTAGACTATAATGAGTAACGATATGAAATAGTATTTTAAAATCCATTACGCATAAGCTAAAACTAGAGGTTTATGAGCATTCCAAAGCATTAGTAAAAATTCCAATCCGAAATCAATCAGACAAACTGTAAATATAATTAGTAACCAGGTAGAAAGAAGATTATTTTGTATGTACCTACCTATATAAAGAAAAAGTAAGGACATTTTGTCATCAGTTATATTTGACTAGTCAGTGTGTAATAATCGTAAAGAAAACTGTTGTTAAATTTCAAGTGATATGGAGAAATTAAAAATCACCGAGACAAGTAAAGGTAAACCTTGTGCGTTATACAAGGGTTATCGATACCGCTTAAAAATGAAAAACCTGATGGTAAAACTTGGGTTTGCACAAAAGAGAAGAAGGACAGGTGCCGTGGCAGAATTGTTAGTGATAACTGTGATGACTTTAAATTAATGGTTACCGATCATGCGTGTAAACCTGATGAAGCCCTAAATGAAGTTCATGTTTGCATCTCGAAAGTTAAAAAAAGGGCCAGAGAAGAAGAAAATATCGGACGTCCTATGTCGAAAATATATGAGGCAGAAGTAAGAAAACTCTACGACCGTGGTCTGGATTTCGTCACATCAATACCCAAATTTGAATCCGTCAAGACAGTCTTAAATAGACACAGATACAATGGTACAATTAAAGATCCAGTGGATTGCGAAAATATAGATTGGCCCGTGAATATCTTCAATTTAGAAGATAATTCTTCCTTCTTGTTAGTTGAAGATGGAGTGGGTAGGAACAAGATCATAATTTGCGCCACCAAATCTGAATTGAAGCCATGAGAAACGGGAAAAACTTTTTCATGGATGGGACATTCAAAAGTTGCAGTAAGCAATTTTATCAGTTGTATAGTGTACATGTGGACATTGGAAGTAGTAAAGGGGAGACAAACATAATTCCAGCGGTTTATTCCCTTTTACCAGACAAGAAAACGCAGACATATGAGAGGTTCATAAAACTACTAAATACGCATACGAATTGGAATCCTATTTTAATAAAAATTGATTTTGAAGAGGCGGCCATACTGGCTATAAAAAGAATACTTCCGAATGTGAAAATTTCAGGATGTAATTTCCACTTTAATCAGTGTTTGTGGCGGAAAGTCCAGAGCATTGAACTAGTGGAAGGGTATAGTAACGATGAATCAATAAGGTTGCATATTCGGATGTGTGTTTCCCTGGCGTTCCTTCCAGTCAGTGATGTGGTAGATGGTTGGTTAGTCATTATGAAAAATGCTCCGAATGGTATGCAAATTGATTTATTTAATGACTATTTCGTCAATAATTGGATGGACAACCTCAGTTTTCCAATTGATATTTGGAATGTTCATAACCAAAGACACAGAACAACGAACGTTTGAATAGGCTAGTCGATAAAAGTAAACCTAACGTATTTGAGTTGATTGGACACCTGAAAAATGAAGCGCTCCATTGGGATTTCATATCCAAACGACATGACCTAAACCTTGAAGGAAAGTGCAGGAAAAAACAATATGTGAACATTGACAACAATATTGATAAAATTATTATAAAATATATGGATAGTGATATCAACTTGTTCGTATGCTTGAAATCTCTCAGTTATGTTCATAAATTTGAATAAGTTGGGTATTTGTTATTTGTTGTTTGTACCGATGTGATTTTGTTTCATACCATTTTTATCGTTTTCATTAAATATATTTCTTGAACTCTACATATTCTTTGTTTTTTTATACACATATTCGGCCAATAAGTAGGTCTGTACACGTATTCTTAATCTTGCCTAATGAATTATGTTCATAAATTAGAATAAGTTGGATATTTGTTATTTGTTGTTTGTACCGATGTGATTTTGTTTCATACCATTTTTACCGTTTTCATTAAATATATTTCTTGAACTCTACATGTCCTTTGTTTTTTGTTACACATATTTGGCCAATAAGTAGGCCTGTACACGTATTCTTAATCTTGCCTAATGAGCGGCCGCAAGTGGTCCGATTAAAGCAGGTACTATTCTCTTCGGCCGCAACTGGTCCGTATTCGCCTTTTTGCCTGCCTATTTCAGTATTTTTTAGTGCCTGAATATCCGGTATTTATTAATTACATTTCAGTAACTTTATTAACTTAGCTTAGAGGTAACTAAATATAACTCCTCGGATTGTATAAATAATACTAGTTAAATATTGGCTATTATATCTTGGGGTAGTTTCCTTTAAAGTCTGGTGTGTATGTTGCGAAGACCGAGCTGATGGTACACTGCACTTTCACAAAGATTTATGTTGTCGAAGAACTTTTGGGTGGCTCTTTGTATATATAACTTTATTGGTATAACTAGTTCATTATGGATTTGAGTATTGGTGTCAAACCATGGAGCGTCTATTGCTATTCTGAGTACCTTGTTTTAAAATACCTGGATTATTTTTATGTTGTATCTGAGGCTGTACTCCAAACGGGGCAAGCATAAATTACAAGAGATCTTAGTAAGGCTTTGTACAAGAGTAACGCACATTCCGTTCGTACAGTAGATTTCCTGTTAATTAAAAGAAATAGTTGAGTTAGCCTTGCGTATCCTTCATTTAGTTTTTTGTTTATATGCGCGCTCCAAGTCAGTCGTGTGTCTAATAGCAATCCTAGGTACTTAACACTTTGGTCTTTGTCAGGCCAGGGGATTTCTACACCGTTGATTGATATGTTAGGTACTTCTTCGATACGCTTTAGTGTAAAAACTTTATTAGCATATATTGAAGAGTTAATTGTTAAACACCATTTTGTGAACAATTTTTCAATGTTGTTCACGACTCCTTGGAGTTGTTCTGTGGCGTCTATCAGGTTGTTATGCTGAACGATGATCGCCGTGTCATCGGCGAATGTTGCGATCTCACAGATGGTTTGATGTGGGATGTCGTAAGTATGGATGTTATAAAGAATGGGTCCGAGAATGCTTTCCTAAGAAACTCCTGCCTGAATGCTTTTTGACGATGCTATGGAACTGTTGACTTTTATTGCAAAGGTTCGATTTTCCACGAATGAGAATAGTATGGTCTTTATGTAGTTTGGTATACCAATATGTAATATTTTTTACTTTAGCCCATCGATCCAAACTTTATCAAAAGCCTTTGACATGTTAAGGAAGGCTATGACAGTAAACTGCTTATTTTCGAATCCTTTTTTTATTATTTCCGAAACTCTTTGTAGCTGAAGGGTGGTTGAATGGGCTTTTCGAAAACCAAATTGGGTAGGGGGTATTTCATTGCTGTTTACGATTGACAGATTCAGTCGATGACTGATTACTTTTTCTAATAATTTTGATAATATACTAAGTAAGCTAATCGGTCGGTAGCTGCTTTTGTCCTTACCGTATTTTTCTGGTTTCGCAAACATCAATATCTGTGCATGTTTCCATTTATCCGGGAAATAACAAGTTCTTAAACATGCATTAAATAGGATAACAAGGTAGACAATACCTTTTTTTGGTGAGTTTTGTAAAACTACATTAGGTATTAAATCACTTCCTGGGGCTTTCTTTAATAGCAGTAGCTTGATGTAAGATGTGAGCTCTTTAGGAGTGGCGGGAAGATCGAAATCATTACATATTAGCATATGTGTTTTGTTATAAGCGATAACCGTATTGTAAAAGTACCTGTTCTTTTCTGGGACTGAAGGAGTAACGGTTGTTTCTAAGTATTCAGCAAATAGTGTGCTTTTTTCTTCGTCTGCACAGCAGCTACAGTTGTTGTCTATCAGAGTTGGAATAATGGTTTGTTGTCTTGTAATCGCCTTTGTTATTTTCCACATACCTGGATCGTTCTTTTCTAGATTTTCTATATGCCTTCTGTAGCTGTTGATCCTGTGACTGTCTAATTCTCTTTTTATTCTATGGGAAATATTGTTTAATAGATTCGTTAATTGATGGGCTGTTGTTAGTTGCCATTTTCTGCGTAGTCTGCTCTTTTCATTGATAAGGTCAATAATGTATGTTGGCGGGATATTTGGATTTGCTTTACGGTTGTTGACCATAGTTTTAGTTGCAGAGCGAACTGCACTAGTCACGATTGTGGTAAATTGTTCAATATTATTATCTATATCTCGTATATTATTTAGTGGATAGGGATTGACTAACTGGTCATTTCAGTTTGCTTGGAATCTTTCCCAGTTCACTATTCCGTTTATTAGTCTAGGCTGAAGAGCTTTTACAATGTTTACGTCATTTAGGGTGATTAATATCGGTAAGTGCCCCGAGTCTAGTTAATTGATTATTGTTTGATGCAAGGGATAAGCCAGGTTCTTTGTCACCACTATATCTAGTGTATCAGGTTGATGGTCGTTGCGATAGGGAAAATAAGTATACCCATTTGGAGCGAGTATCTGAAGTTGTTGATTTACTGCTATGTTATTAATTAAGCTGGGTACCGCTAGTATTGTTCCCTCGACAGTCCCAATACGTGCTTTTGCTATTTAGATCGCCTAGTAGTGGGGTGGGTGTACGGTGGCCGAAGATTTTATTAAAGTCGGTAGCGTTTAACTTACGGTTAGGTTGTTTATAAGCTGACGTGATTTTAATTGGCCTGGTGCTATCAATTGTTGCACATATGGAAACAGCTTCAATGCTATCACAGGTAAGATTGTCTAGTAAGTTGAATTGATGTTTGTTTTTGATTAAAATAGCCACTCCCCCTGAAGCAATGCGAGCTGATCTGTCACATCGTACTACACTTATTTTGAATATTTCGCCTTCACATAGATGGGTTTCAGTAATGCACGCAATATCTATTTTATACCTTGCTAAAAAGGCTGTGAGCTGTGATCGTTGGGATTTAATCCCATTGGCATTAAAATTTAATAATGTGATATTTTTTAATATATTCATCAGATTATTTGACATTGAGGATATTTGGGAGAAGATTGTTGATAATGTAGGATTTGATTTGTTCTATGATAGGGGTTATAAGTTGTACGATAAGCTGACTTATATTGTCGGTTAGAGGGGATGTATTTCTTGTAGGGAAGGATTGATTTTGGGGTTGGGATTTAATTTGATTTTGTGTCGCAGCTTGTAAAAATGTTGTGTTAGGTCTAGTAATATATTGATTTGTAACTTGTCTTGGTTTAATTAATGGTGTTCGTTGTTTCTGTAGCATTTTATGGTGGGGGCATCCTCGATAGTTGGCGGGGTGGTCCCCTTGACAATTAGCGCAGATTGGTTTAGTGTTTTCTTCTTTTCTGCAGTTTTTTGTATGATGATCTTCATTGCACTTAACACATCTGGGTTTGGCTGCACAATAATTTTTGGTATGTCCGTACTGCTGACAGTTATGGTATTGGGGTATGTGTTGCTGTTTTCTCCTCATTTCAACTGTAACTTTGCAACTGGCTAAGTATTCGAGCTTTAAAATGTTATTAGACACGTCATTAGATGGTAGTTTGACTGCGCAGATAGGTATTGCGAGTTTTTTCCTATTGATAAGTCGGGTAACGCTTTTTACTGGATATTTTAGTTCTACAACTTCTAGTTTAATTTCTTCTTCGGTAAGCGATATCGGTACGCTTCTTATGATTACTGACAGCGGTTTGTCGTTTGGGTTCTGAAAAGTGTGAAACTGTACCTGATTCGCCATGTAGTACTTTGATAAAGCACAATAATCTTCTTAACTTTTAAGATTTAACTTAAGGTATGTGTTTTTTAGTCCTGTGGTAAATTCATCCTTGGCTATTGCTTCTTTCATGTCGGTGATAATTTCTTTGAGTAGAAGCTGCTGCGTTGTGGATAAAGATGGGGGGTATTTTAGTAGTTTTGCTACTAGGTTTGTCCTGGCTACTCGATGCTTCATCGTTGGTTGGGTGGTTTTCTTTTGGTGTCTCGTTTTCTGTTTTCGTTTCTGTTTTCGTTTCTGTTTCGAGTACATGATAACGATTTTTAATGGTCGACTGTTTGTGCTCCAATAATATCTTTTTAGAACTTCGTTGATAGGAGGAGATATTTCGCCCGATTTGCGTTTCACTGAATTTGCCATTGGAATATCGTACCTGACCCTTGGAAAGGGAAATTTTGGATTACGGGGAACGTCAGCAGTTTATTTTTAATGTTTAATGCAATGTATTAAAGGTTATTCAAAATATTTGGCTTGGAGGCCACGCTATTTTAACGAGGACAAAAGTTATCGCTCTGGCAGACTCGACACACCTGCACAGCTCCAACTTCCGAACTCGACTGGATTGTTAACTATTGAAATACAGCCATAGTTGTCTTCATAAATGGTTACTGGCCGTAATAGGGTTAGTTTTATACTACCTAACAGAGATTTTTGGCCATAAGGTTTCCCTCACCCCTTCGAAGAGTCCCATATATTCGGCTTCAGTTGATGAAGCAGCTACAGAATTTTGTTTTTTTTTGTGTTCCAGCAAATTACGCAGCTCTCAAATAATTTAAACACGTACCCCGTCGTGCTTTTTCAGTCAGATTCTTTGTGTAGTGTTCTGCACAAGCTCCACGGCACATCGGTGGTTACAATTATCACACAGTAGTACAAGTGACGAAAATGGCGACATGTACGATTCTTTGTAGTTTCAATAAATCTTTGTAATCTCTGTTATTTAGTTATATCTTACATATCAGAAGAGGGAAAGATTCACGGGTGCCCCTCCGAGTGTATGTGAAACCAGAGAAAACCGAAATTCTCTGCAAAAAGACCTTTAAACGCTAGCTATGGAACCCAAGCGACCACGACGCCATGACGGGGTGCGGTCGTCGGGTTCGAGGCGTAGAAAACGAAACCGTTCTAGTTCAAGTTCATCAAGTTCCTCCAGTTCCTCGTCAAATGAAGAAATGAAGAATTAATTAAAACGTTTGCGCAAGGTAGAAAATCGATTCCTGGCAATGGAAAGTCGATCCAGTTTCAATGATGACTCCAGCGACCAAAACGTAATACCGATATTCGATCCGCAATCTGACCAGTCGGCGGATGTATGGGTTCAAAGAGTGGATGAGTTGGCGGAAAGTTACGGTTGGAACGATTTGTGCATTATTAAACTAGAGGCCAGTAGATTGAAAAGAATGGCGAGGCGTTGGTATGATGCGCAGAATCGGTTGGGATCGAACTGGAATGACGTGAAAGTGATGTTGGTAAGGCAGTTTCACAAACCCTTGCCTTTTGCGAAACTACTACGTGATGCCGCTTTGTACGAAGCGCGCGTCGGTCAAGACTTAAACGAGTACTGTTTTACCAAGCTGGAAAAGATGAAAGCAACCAACTTAGATATCCCGGAAGCATACCTCGTCGATGCGGTGATTGGCGGAATCCCAGATGAAAACATAGCAAGGACCACAAGGTCGTCGCGATTCCCAGACACGGCAGAACTGTACGCTTACCTAAGCACATTGGGATGTATACCACGGGAGACCAGATCAAAAATAACACCTGTTGGTAGTAACATAATAGCGAAACCAACAGCGTCGACCTCATGTGACAAAAAACCAGATATCGTGTGTTTTAACTGTAAAGGTCCCCACCGCGCCGTAGACTGTCCAAAACCTAAACTGGAGTGTTTTTTCTGTAAACGTGCAACGAAATTGTGCCTTAAAAACAAACAAAGTGATAAGAAGTCGAAATTCAAACCGGACGTAAATCAGATTGCCGCTCTTGATGAGGCAAGGGTAAGCCCATTTGTTAAAACAGTCTTTCTCAATGACAAGAAATGCAAATGTTTAAAGCAAACAAGCAAGCCCATTTGTTAAAACAGTCTTTCTCAATAACAAGAAATGCAAATGTTTAATCGATACGGGAAGTACCAATACCATAATTCGTAAAAGCGTAGCCAAAACGTTAGGGCTACTGCCAAAACAGCTCGAAGACGATTTAGTGTTACGCGGCTTTACGGGAAATTGTGTATCAATTGTCGTGTTTTTTTAAGAGTGTTGGTTATGAATGTTGACCAGCTGTTGTCTGACTGCATCGTAGGCTGCGACCTCCTTACATCTCCGAACGTGATATTAGTGAAGGTCATGGACCAAGTTTATGTTTGCCGATTACCGGAAATAAAAACAATTCGGGAATATGCAACTGTACAAGCCGATGACTCATTTACGCTTATGTTAGCAGACGTGCCACTCGCTTATCAAAACAAGAGCAGGGAATTGTTAACCGAGTTTGTTGACCGTATTTCATCAAGTATGGCAGACATAGGTAAGACCGATGCTGCCAAACTGATCATTAGATGTGTCATGGATAAACCTATGGCTCGTAATCCATACCGCTCACCCGAAAGTGCGAAAAACATATTACGTAGCATAATTGACGAACTTTGGGCTAATGATATTATACGCGAATCTGAGTCCTCATATGCCAGCCCTATCTTGTTAATCAAAAAGAAAACCGGTGATTATCGCATGTGTGTTGACTACAGACGATTAAACGTTATCACCATTAAAAATAGGTACCCTCTTCCTTTGATAGATGACCAGCTGGATCGGTTGGGAGGCAACATGTATTTCACAGCTCTTGATCTTGCATCGGGATACTACCAGGTACCGGTAGACGAAAATGCGATTGCTAAGACAGCCTTTGCTAC
The DNA here is from genome assembly GCA_014611495.1 of Limonius californicus. Taxonomy (NCBI): domain Eukaryota; kingdom Metazoa; phylum Arthropoda; class Insecta; order Coleoptera; family Elateridae; genus Limonius; species Limonius californicus. The sequence continues at coordinate 19,066 of JABXWE010007954.1, forward strand.
CCCAGATGCTCACTATGAGTTCCTACGAATGTCGTATGGGTTAACAAATGCAGTTTGGTATTCCAACGCCTAATGAATAATGTGTTGGGACCATTAAAGAACTCTATTGCGTTCCCGTACATAGATGACGTCATAATACAGTCCACCACTATTGAAGAAGGTTTACGTAGTTTGGGATTGGTCCTAGATGTTTTCCGTAAGCATAATTTAACGCTAAACTTGGCAAAGTGCAAGTTTTTCTACAAAACAATAGACTACCTCGGTTGCGAAGTAAGTGCCGACGGAGTACGGCCAAGCCAACGGAAGGTCGAAGCTGTGCTAGGAATGAGTGTACCGAAAACTGTGAAGCAAGTGCGACAATTTTTAGGGTTGGCCGGTTACTTCCGAAAATTTTTGACAAATTACGATAAAGTTGTCGAACCCTTGAATAAACTGACACGAAAAGACATTAAATGGGATTGGAAGGCCGAGCAACAGTGCGCGTTTGAGACTGTTAAGACTATGTTAACGTTGAGGACGGTCTTGGCAATCTTCGACCCTTCGATGCCTACTGAATTACAGACAGACGCCTGTTCCGTCGGAGTGGGAGGTATTCTCTTCCAAGAATACGAAGGTGTGCAACGCGTTGTGGGATACTACAGTAAGCAAACAACACTAGACCAACGACAATACCATAGGTATGAACTTGAAACTATGGCTGTTGTCTACGCGCTACAGCATTTTCGCATTTACTTAGTGGGTCTTCAATTCACCGTAGTCACAGACTGCAACGCTCTGCGTACTGCATTCTCCAAGAAGGACCTGATTCCACGCGTTGCCGGGTGGTGGCTTACCCTACAGGATTATACTTTCGACATTAAATAGCGACCCGGGGCCCGCATGCCACACGTGGATACACTTAGTCGGTATCCTATGGATCGCATTCAAAGTATTGACATTATGGAGGGTGATTGGATTTTGACAGCTCAACTTCAGGACGAGCAACTGGTGCGAATAAGCAAGATTCTTCAAGGCAAAATAATAAACTCGGAGACGCGGCAGTATTTCATTAAGTATAAATTAAAAGACAATAAAATATACCGCCGGTTACAAAATGGAACTGATTTATGGGTAGTGCCTAAGGCGGCGCGATTTCAAATTCTACAATTGTGTCACGATAAAGCTGGACATTTAGGGACTGAACAGTGAACACACTATCCGACGAATTACCATGAATTATTGGTTTGCGAAAATGAGACGATTTGTGACAAAATATATACGAAGTTGTTTAAATTGATCTTATTATAAACATTGCGCTGGGAAAAAACAAGGCAAACTGTATCCAATAGACAAAATTTCTGTTCCTTTTCACACCCTCCACATGGATCATGTTGGCCCATTTGAGAAAATTAAATCCCGAAATAAATATTTACTAGTAGTAGTAGAGGCATTCACAAAATTCACAATAATTGCAGCCGTCAAATCAACAAAAGCAAACATCGTAACTCGAACATTGCAGAACATCATGTGTATTTTTGGGATTCCCAATCGCATTATAAGTGGAAGTGCGTTTACTTCTTGCACTTTCCGTATATTTTGAGAGTCCTACGCTATCAAACACACGTTGAATGCTGTAGCAACATCACGATCAAATGGACAGTGCGAAAGGTACAACAAAACCATTGTCAACATGCTCGCATCTTCTAGTGTCGAAAGTGCCAGCAATTTTTGGGACCATGTTAAAGATATACAAAGTGCTTTGAACTCTTCATTCAACAAAGGCATAAATACTACTCCAGTTCAAAGCATTATCTGGCTATCAACCGAAACCAATGGCTGAGGCCGCACTCCTAAATTCTCTCCGCACAAATCTGGATCGAGTAAACATTGACGACCTTCGTCAGCATATCAAAGAACACCAAGAAGACCAACGTAAACAAAAGGCACGTTACGATAAAACAAGACGCGAAGCCGATCGGTATCATACTGGAGATCTTGTTTTGGTGTTGATTACCAGTGAACCTGCCACGGGAACTAGTAAGAAATTGCTGCCGAAATTTAAAGGACCTTTCCGAATACAGTCAATCGGGATAACTTTGAGCCACAGGGGTTAACTTTGCGCCACGAGCAGATTTTGCTTTAAAGCTACACAACAAATTTAATTTCCATACAGGAATCTACAACTTTTGCTACTAATTATCCTACAACATTTGCGCCGAAGATGGAGCCACAGATGTTTGGTTATGTGCTTTAATTTCGGGGAAAAGAGTTTTATTTCTGGTGGTATTTTGTGGTAGTTAGGATCAGTGTTTTTCATGTTGTGAAAAATATATATTGCAAGAAAGTGAGTTAACAAATTTATTTACATTTATATAGTTGCGTGACTTAAAATATATGTAATATAAATATCAAAAACTGTATATTAAATGGTTTTAAATAATATTAAAAAGAAATAGGTTAGATAATTGAAAGCGTTTTTCACGGTAACTTTGCGCCGGCTCAAAGTTACCATGATTGTGGAGCAAAGTTAGAGCAAATAGAATTTACATGACAAAAATGATATTTGGAAATGTAAACGTGATGCAAAATGGAATCCCGATTCATGTAGAATTTGTTCGATGCATTTTTGTGAGGACGATTATGAGAGGGATTTTCAAGCTGAATTTATGGATAACCCAGCGAAAAAAATGTTGAAAGCGAATGCCATTCCATCGCTTTATTTAGAAAATCAAAACGATGAGAAAGCCACACAAATAAAATCTCAACGTTCAGGAAGATCCGAAAAAAGGGAAGGAAAAATATATGTTGCAGAAGTTACAGCAACTGGCAAAGCAGATAGTTTGCCAGAAGAGATACTGGAAAGCTGTTCTACTTATTTTAATGACAATAATGAAGTTTACCCTCAACATGAAATCGAAGCTTTGAAGAATAAAGTTAAAGAACTAGAACTAAATAACGCTATACTAATAAACGAAAACAAAGTATTCAAACAAGAAATCTTTAGCTTAAACACGACCATAACTACTTACAAATCTGAAATAGATTCTGTGAAAATAGATATAAAATGTGAGAAAAGGAAACAAAAGAATGTGTGTAAAGAAAAAATAGAAAGCGAAGTAAAATAGATATTATCAGAATATTTCAGTGCAGGTCAGGTAGATATCTTAATGAGGAAGAAGAAAAAAGTCAACTGGAAAGAAGAAGATATTTCGAAAGCGTTCACACTGAGGTACTACAGTAAACGTGCCTATACATATTTAAGACAAAAATTGCATTACCCATTACCAGGTATTTCAACGTTACAACAATGGGCTAATAAAATTGACATGCGCCAAGGACTACTAAGACACGTAATAAAGTTACTGGAAATAGCAGGAACCTGTATAAATAAGCAAGAAAAAGTTGTAGTTGTACAATTTGATGAAATGAAAGTTTGTGAGATGTATGAATATGACAGGCAGTACGACGAAATTATTGGACCACATTCGCAGATGCAGGTTGTGATGGTCAGATCTTTATTCGGAAAATAGAAACAACCTGTATATGTTGGTTTTGATGTAAAAATGGATCCCGAAATTTTGAATAATGTCATTACAAATTTACACTTTTCGGGTTTTACAGTTGTTGCCTGCGTAAGTGACTGTGGAGGGAGCAATGTAGGACTTTGGAAATCGTTTAATATAAATATAAACAACACTTGCATTGAACATCCAGTTACTGGAAAAAATATATACTTTTTTGCTGATGCGCCGCACTTGTTAAAACTTACCAGGAACTGGCTGCTAGACACAGGTTTTAAACTGAAAGATGGAAAAATAGTAAATAAAGATCCTTTGCTTAGTCTTTTTGAGATGAGTAACACTGAAGTAAATGTCTGCCACAAATTAACAAAGACGCATTTACTGTGTGAGGGATATCAAAGGCAAAAGGTAGCTTTAGCTGCACAATTACTTTCCCATACGACTGCAAGGGCATTATCGTATTACTTACCTAGTAACAATAAAGAACTAGCTCTATCAACATCAGACTTTATTTCTGTGCTAAATTCATGGTTCGATTTAATGAATTCGTATGTTCCAGATTCCTCGATTGTGAGTAAATGCGCATACGGAAAACACCTTACTGTTCAAAACGAAATATTAAACAAAATGTACGACCTCGTGGCAAATATGATTTGTTCAAATAAAAGATCGTTACAAACTTTTCAAAAAGGAATTTTAATTTCTATAACTTCTTTAAAAGCATTGTTTCTGGATTTACAAAAAGACTTTGAAATTTCATATATATTAACACACAAACTTAACCAGGACTCACTAGAAAACCTATTTTCCCAACTTCGTACAAGAGGAGGCCTAAACGACCATCCGACACCTCTAAATGCACTTTACAGGCTTCGTATGGTAATACTGGGAAAATCTTCAAACATAGAAACTTTATCATCAAACACTACGGACAGAGGTAGTGAAGAGTATGCAATAGGAAAAGTTATTTGCAAACAGGCCTTAATTTACCCTTAAATGAACCAAAATTTGGTGCTGATGATAATTTGGCCTTAAATGTGTGGAAGCGGAGTGATGATAGTGACAGTGATTTTAGTTCTGTTTCACAATCCTCTGGTTCTACTACAAATAATATAAATGCTATAGTGTCAACAGAAGACGAGGGTTTGGATTATTTAGCTGGATGGATTGCAAAAAAATTAAAGACAACGCATCCAGAACTCGGTGATTACACATATAAAAGTCGTGCTCACAATTTGCCAAGCTGGATGAAACATCTGTCATTTGGAGGGTTAGTTGAACCATCGGTAGAATGGAAGAATAAAATAAAACTGTTGGAAAAGTATTTCCAACTATACTATCAAAAAGCAGTAATAAAGAAGAAAAACATAACAGTTAGAATGTGCAACAAGATCAAATCAAAACTCCAAATGAATGACGTCGTGCTAATTACAACTTTCATTCGACAACGATTATTTATTAAAATAAATTATTTAAATGCTAAAAAACAGGAACAAAAGCTAAATAAAAAATGTTTAAAAAGGACATTTCAGGAAAGCGATATTCATCATAATCCAAAACAAAAGAAAATTAAAAAAATAGTAACCTAGAAAATATACTATGTTTAATATTCCACCGTATTTTCTAATTTATACTTGATATGTTTTTCATAATTATTTGTTATATAACTTTTCATTACCCTTTTTTTCTTCTCTTCATTATTGTGTTACTTTAAGTTTATTACTGTATACGTTATTATTATTAAGAGTATATCAAAAGTGGTTATATGATTATAATATTCTTACTACATATTAATTTTACTTTTCTACAATAAATTGGTTTAGTTTGGATTAAGTAAAGCGTAATTTATTTGTTAGACAAGATGCACAGTGGATAGAAACTTCTTAGCACTTATAAAAATATATCGTGTTGTAAGCGTTATGTAAAGTTTGATTCTTATTTACAACTGCTGGATAAAACATTTGTTGCATATATATGTTTTTTAGAGTATATTAACGTTCACTAAAGCATACAAGTAAAAAAATGTATTTACAATTGATCGCCACCGCATTAGTACAATAGCTACTCCGGTAGGATACCCAATACTGTGGGTCGCCCGAAACGTCATGCGAGTCACGTGACTTCAGTGGCACAGAAGCTACTCGCGATCCAGGCAACCTCTACAGTTACATTTATTTAGGAACCTTGACTGCCACCCACGTAGAGTTAGGGACGGATTGCCAGTGCTTGTTAACTGTACTTCAAAGATTAAAGTAAAGTATAAGTAATTGAATAGGTAGTTAAGATATGAAACTGTAGGAAAGGAGATCATGAAACTTTAGAACTTGAATAGACTTAAAGACTAAACTATGGCACAAGTATTGAACGTACAAGAAGTGAGAGGCGTGAGTAACTACTGTGGCAATGGGATAAGTGTGGGTCCAGGACAAAAAGCCGAACGGCCAGGGGCGTTTTAAAGGTTTAAGGCGTGTTAGGCTAAAAGTTAATTGGCGCCTGTAAAAAAGAGTGTAAGGAGTAAATAAAAACTAACCCTGAATTTAAATAGGGCAAATAGGATTTAATATGCATTATATTATTTTATTGAATAAAACAAAAAAGAATAAATCTACTTTTAAATACCAAAGCGAAACTTTTCTGGCTTTACCACTAGCAAACTTTTCGATAATGTCGGAAAAACTAATCTTGCTCAAAATTTCCGACTCAATTGAAAACAAACAAAGATTACTGTTTTTATCATCCTCCAGTGTACTTCTCAAGTAATTCTTAACCCTTCTTTCTGTGGAAAATGACCTTTCGCCCGAACAGTTGGTTGCAGGAATGGAGAAAAAAATTCTTAAGGCCACATCAATGTTTGGAAAAGTTGACGTAATTTTTTGGTTCCTTAATAACCACAAACATCTTTCAACCAACGAGTACGAGTTACTATCTGCTTCAAAGTCTTCATCAAAATTAAAATCCTTTATAAAACTTTTAAATCTGATGCACTCATTCGGAAAATGCTCGTGCAGGTCACCTTTATACATATTTTGCAATTTTGCTGCCCTTTCTAATAAATCATTGTCCTCAATTTGTAAAATTTGCTCAAGAAAACCAAAGAAATCTTCCAAAGCTGAGTAGGCCCTTCCACTTTTACAAGTTCAGCAATAACGTTGTCACTAATCACAAAAAGGTATTAATCTGAAGGTTACTTTTCCCAGTAAACTTTGCCTCATTACTTGAACTTTCGTCCGATGTCAACTTTCTCGATTTGACACGTTTTGTGTCATAAGTATATACTTTATTTTTAGTAATAATTTTCCCCTCTTGTTCATATTATTAGATATTAGATATTAGGGCTTTGGCCTTTATATGCCTTCCGTCACTTCGACCATTAGTGGTTCTTTTGTAACTTATGAGCCCTTTTTTTGTTAGAGAAGTTGTAGGCTGTTGATGAACCTTATAATGTCTCTGGACTTCGAGTCCCATATTTCGTTAGGTGTCATGGTTGCCTTTTTGATAATTTTTTGTCTATGTCGACAGGCATTCGCATAGAATGTGTTCTGCCGTTTCCGCTACCTCGTTACATATGCAGCAGATTTGGTCCTCAGCTTTACCAATCTTAAAAAGATGGTATTTTAATGTTGTGTGGCCTGTTAATAGGCCAGTGATGGTTTTCAATTCCATTTTGCTGAGGGACAAAGCAAATTTTGCTTTATTTTGCGAACTGCTTTGCCTGACGTCCTGGAATATTCTGCCAGTATGAGGATTTTTGTTGTTCCTCCCATAGTTTGACCGTCTGTTTTATGTGGCTTTTCTGTATTCCACAGCAAGGCTAAGGTCCAGAGAATGGCGTCGCTGCTCCGCGTTTTGCGAGTTCGTCGGCCTTTTCGTTGCCTGGTACGCCCTCATGCCCTCGCACCCACCACATGGTAACGTGGTTTCTGTTTGCCGCTTGTTTGAGGTTGTTCAGGCACTCCCAGACTAATTTCGATTTACAAATGGGGGCCTTTAAAGCCTTTATTGCTGCCTGGCTGTCTGAGAGGATGTCAATTGTTGCACCTGTATATCCCTTCCTTAGGTTTATCTTTGTGCAAAGGTTTATGACATAAACCTCAGCTTGGAAGATGGTAGTTACGGCACCGATGGGTCGGAAATGCGGCAACCGGGTCCGTAGACCCCCGCTCCAGTTCCTCCTCCTTCCATCTTCGAACCATATGTATACCACTGGAGGGATCCTTTCTTAAAGGAAGGTCCTCCCAAGGACCACACTTTCCGGTCTGTGATGCTCACTCTAAAAGGTTGGACGAAGTATTTTATTGGCATAAAATCCGATACGGTGTAGGCCGTTTGCTCTAGGTGAGCGAGACTTAGAATACCTAAGTGGCCTGTCAGGTCTCCTGATTTGAATTTATTTGTCCTTGCAAGCGTGAGCGCATGTAGCATTGTCTCCTTTTTCACCTGAAGGTGTAGGGGCGTTATTCCTAACATGGTCTCTATTGCTGCAGTTGGACAGGTGCTCATTGCACCTGTTATACTCAGAGAGGCGAGACGTATCTTCTCTAGCTGTAACTGAGTGGTGATCTGTTTTGTTTTTGGCCACCATACGACTGCTGCGTAGGTGACCATGGGTCTTATTGTAGCCACATATGACCAATGGATCATTGCTGGTTTTAACCCCCGGCATGCTAGGATGCTAGAACTGCTTTCTTCTGCAGTTTCTCAATGTATGAGTTCCACGTTAACTTCTGGTCTAGTGTAACTCCTAAGTATTTGACTTCATTACTGAAGTCTATAACCGCCCCTTCTAGCATGGGAGCTTTTAGGTTCAGCTTCTAGTAACGGGGACGATTACCGTTTTCATTGGGTTTATGCTTAAGCCTTGATCTCGATATCAACTTTGGATGGTATCTAGAGCTTTCTGCATGCGTTATGACACTACCGAGTCAAATTTTCTACGGACCACTACTACCAGGTCGTCGGCGTATTATATTTCGAAGCCGTCTTGTGTATTGAGGAGGTCATCGACTACCACAGACCACAGGTGAGGCGACAGAACCCCACCTTGGGGGCAGCCTCTGGCAGCCGTATTGGTAACTGCTTTCCCTCCCAGCTTTGCTGTTAGTTTTCTACTTTCAAGCATGGCTTTTATCCATTTGATAGTAGAAGGATCGAAGCCCTTCTCCGTGGCAGCTCTTTCAATAGATTCGAACGAGGTGTTGTCAAAGGCACCCTCTATGTCTGCGAAAGCACAGAGAGCTATTTCTTTTGCCACGTACGTCTTCTCCAGCCCATTTACTAGACTGTGGGGAGCCGTTGTAGTCGATTTTGCCTTTTGGTAGGCATATTGGTTGAGGTGAAGTGGTTGGTTTGGAAGTACTTCACTTCTTAGGTACTGGTGAAGTACCTTTTCCATTCCTTTCAGAAGGAAAGAGGTGGGGATTATAGGTCTGTACGCCTTGGACTGGGTGTTAGAACGCCCACCTCCCTTGGGTATAAACACTACATTAACCTTTCTCCACTTTTTAGGTATATAACCAAGGCAGAAGCTAGCCTTGTATAGTTTGCAGATATTGGGCAGGAGGCCCTCTATACATCCCTGTAGTATGGCTGCCCATGCATTTGCATCGCAGCCTAGGATAAGGTGTTTATTCCTTTGTGCACAGTACTTTTGTTCATTTAGATGATAATTATTACGAATGTGGTTAATGTATTCCACTAATCAGTCATACAATCGAACGGCCAACATTACATCCATGGTAGAATTTTGAAGCGATTTATTGGTGTTGTCAAATTCTGCCAGCACATCTTTCCAGAAACTAAGCACGATGCCTGTTTCCAATTGTTCCATTTTTTTCTTGATACCCTTTGCTTCTGTCTTTGTCGTAGGTTTTTGCAACGGATCGTCAATAATGGTATCAAGGGAAATTTTAAATTCCGTAATTCAGTATTTTCTATTGTAATGTACGGTTTTATTTCCAGTTTCTTCTTCTGTGTTTACTAATTCCGTAGTTAATTGTGATTCTTTATCATTTTCAGAGTCCAATGCGTCTGTTTCCCTTTAATTAAAAAACAAAATAATACCACCACCTCGACCATCACCATCAAGCAACCGACACCCTATCATCCATATCATGCGATCATGCCATGCCATGCCACGCCCCAGTCCACCACCACCAAATACTTTCAATAATTTTAATGTACCTAGTACCTAAAGTACCTAATATACGTACGTATAGGTAGTGATTATTACCGGCCTCTTTCCCCTAATAGAAATGAGGAAGCCTTCCTCATTTCCTAAATCCTACATACCTACATCATGCATTTTTTGAGCTTTTGATTAAGTAATATTAAAATTAAGTAAATAAATAAAAATGAAAACACACCAGTAGGTATCAACTTCGACCCCGACGGTTGCGATTCTTTGGGAAAGTTTGGGAACGTGTTTTAATAATTCCGTTGTCTTTCGTTCCTTTTCTTTATTTACTCTTTGAGCCCCAGTCAATTTTTTATTAAAACTCATTTTACTTTAGATGTGTGACTTAACCTTATAAACCCTAGAGACAACTAGACAAGCGCGAAGGACTATGAGAACCGGAGAACCGGTAATTTTGCTTCCATCTATCGGCGTAAACCGTACAAGTTTCTGTTAATAGCTAACTTGTTTTGTATATAGATTTTAATATTTTCCGTGGTTGGGAGCATCTTAAATTACTGGCGCCGCGCGGGGCGCCTCTAAAATTGCGACGCCTGAGGCTTTAGCATTTTTAGCCTATTGGGTAAAACGCCACTAAACGTCGACACATTGTTCGTGAACACAGCGACGAAGCCGAATACGAATCTAAATTTATATTTGACCCAAAACGCCGACCACAACCCAAGTCGAAGTTTTGGTCACTGTGCCATTAATGATGGGAAAAATGTAAACAAAATCGTTAGTGCCGCCTTTCGTTTATATTTTTCAAAATTTTACAAAATTTGATCTTTTATTTTTTTTAATTTCTTATTTATCAGGTAATTTCTGTTTTAAACAGTAGGTAGGTACATTTTTAGCACCACTATTTTGAAACACCATGTATATGTTACATACAGGGTGTATTAAAAATGGCGAATAACAGTTACATCATCCGATTCTACGTTCAAAACCAAGCTATAGATCATTTCACTCTGATTATGCAGTACAGAGAACATACGACAATGTTATTTAAAGGCAAACTTCGCCTGCTGCGTTGCCGCTTGTAGACCGCAGCATACACCCAGGGGATGTTGCACTCAGGTATACTCAAAGAAATTTTAAATCTTCGTGTAAGCTGGGAAAGGCAGGTATATTTTCGATCTGCAGAGGATAATGCAAATTAAGGTAATCGTTGGTACTTTGAAATAGTTATTGAATTATAAGTGCAATATAACTTAATATATTAGTAATAATAGATAGGTAATTATGCTTGGAATGTAAATAATAAACATCCCTATAGATAAATAATAATTAGTATTTATCATAACTGCAATGTACTTAATTACTCACTTAATATATGAGGAATAATAGGTAGGTAATTAGGTGAATCAGGTCATTACAGTTGGATTGTATATATGTATAAGAAATCTCCTTATATGAAATAATCAGTATTTCTCTGTTCTTCAGCATTGAAATTACGCTGAGTGTTATTGTTAATTTTGATATTTATTTGTGGAATGGCTGAAATTGTGAAATGGAATCGTGGAAAAGCGCTCGGCGTGTCCGAAAAGCAGATTGTGATATATCTTATAAATTATCATTCACAGCACGAAAACAACGAATCATTTTCAAGTGTTATAAAAAAAGTGTCTGATATGAGCGGCTTTTCGGAAAGAGTACTTTATAAAGTGCGAGCTGAGTGGAATACACCCGTTGGGGTACAACCTCCAAAGGAAAGGGCTCAAAAGCGTAAAACTAGTTTATGCCGCGAAACAAATTATGATGAACGAGTTAGATGTGGGATCCGTAGAATAGTGCACCAGTTTTTTCGGGACAACACACCACCTACATTAAATGCAATGTTAAGTACTGTAAATGGCGCCGAGGATTTGCCCAATTTTTCGCGGTCCACATTGTTCCGTTTACTGCATGATATGGATTTTGCGTATGTGAGACGTGGTAGAAATTCCGTTTTGATCGAAAAAGATGAAATCATTTCGTGGCGCCATCGGTATTTACGTCAAATTCGTAAATATCGTGAATCAGGCTATAATATTGTGTATTTAGATGAATCGTGGGTGAATATCGGACACAGCGTCTCAAAGGAATGGATAGATACATCTATAAAATCGCATCGAGATGCATTTAATCGTGGACTCACAACGGGTTTGAAAGCACCTACAGCTCGTGGTCCACGATTTGTCCTGTTGCACACAGGATGTGCAAATGGATTTGTTGCGGGGGCAGAGATGACTTTTTTGGCAAAAAAAAAATACGCAAGACTACCACGATGAAATGGATGGGCCTTTGTTTGAAGGGTGATTTGAAAATGACTTATGTCAGAATTTGCCAGAAAGAAGTGTTGTGGTAATGGACAATGCTTCTTATCATAGCAGAAAATTAGAAAAAATCCCCAACACCTCTTCAAGAAAAGAAGAGATTAAAGAATGGCTTAGATCGAAAGATTTACATTATGAGGAAGACTACCTAAAAACTGAATTGCTTGAAGTGGTGAATACAGTCAGGATTAACTATAGTGGGTACAAAATTGAAGAAATTGCAAATCGGAAGAATGTTAAGAGTCTAAGGCTCCCACCCTACCACTGCGAATTAAATCCAATTGAACTGGTTTGGAGTGAAGTAAAAAGGTATATAGGGGCACATAATACGAATTTTAAGGAAAATACCGTACGCAATTTAATCAGCGAAGCTTATGAGCGAATTACACCAGAGAAATGGCAAAACTATACACGTCATGTAATAAAAACAGAAGACAAAAGTGGGAAATTGACCGTGTGATGGACGATATAGAACCCATTATTATAAATATAAATTACGAGGATTCTGATGATAATAGCGAAGAGGACAATAATTATAGTGAATAATCAAAATCAAAAAAAAGAAATACATTAATTATTATTCTTCTATATCAAATTTCATGTTAACGCATATCTGATATCAAACCATCAAACATTATTGTTTTTATTTTAAATGTCTAAACTCAATTATTTTGCATTGTATGCTGCTCTTTGCAAAGGGTTTACGTTGATATAGCGTACATCTAATTCTTGTAAGACTTTTATAAACACGATTACCTTTTTATACTTGTATGAATATTTTCCTGAATAATAAACATTTAAACAGTTTCCTGCTATGTTGGACCTTTTTTAATTTATGTCATAAGGTATGGCATACAACTTCTCTATATAATAATTAGTTACTTTATTGTAAACAATTATCATATTACATTAAATACATATCAGATTATGTACTGTAGACGTTTCAATTTTCATGTGATTTATGTTGTTTATTTATGTTTGACAATAATTATATAGGAGATGCAATGTGTTTTATGCAAAATCACTAGAAACAACATATAAGAAATTTATTACACACTTCTAACCTGTTGAGTTAAAACTACCACTTTAATGATTTTCTTAAATTTACTTCTGTACATAAAAGCGTTATACCACAGCATAGCTAAGGTCACATTTTACTTTTACAACGCCATTTCGAAGGTTTTTTTTTTAATAATTGCTCTTCCGGATCAGCTATAATAGCTATACACAGAAATGTTCACATTGATTACACTTTTCACAATATTAACGTAGAGAGGTCAGCTCCATTGGAGATCCTCAATCGCTGAGTTCCTCATCATCAGACGAGAGCAGGTCTTGTGGCAGTTTCGCTTTAAGCGTTTGTGAATTCCTTTTTGACCTAGTGAATAACTCACAGCACCTGGGCACTCTTTTAGTTTATTATTAAATGTTAAAACGCACTTCTTAATAAATGTTTGTATAGGAGGTATTTTCAGTTCGTCGTGTAGCTGGTTGTTACGGACAAACCAAGGGGCATTTGTTATAATTCGAAGAACTTTATTTTGGAATGCTTGCAACTTTTTAATTGTAGAGTTTGGAGCAGTTCCCCATACTGTGCAGGCGTATGTCATTGTTGGCCTTAGAAGGGATGTGTATATGAGGAGGGCGCATTCATGTTTTAACGGGGAATTTCGATTAATTATGGGGTATAGTTGACTAAGTCTTGAATGGCACTCGTTTAGTTTTTTGTTTATATGTAATTTCCACGTCAATCGCTTGTCTAAGTACACTCCTAAATATTTGACACCCTGGTCCGCGGGGTTCCAAGGGATGGATTCGTTATTTATCACGATAGTTGGTGGTAGAGCAGGGAATCTTAGAGTGAAGATTTTGGCTTCACATTTAGTGGGGTTAATAGAATGTTTCGAAGGTGTCTACAAAGCAATAAAGAAATACAGATCAATACGTGCAATATTTCATGCTGTAAACTTCAACAAGGTATTAACACATAAGCCGATTGCAATACAAAAGGCGGATTTATTATGATTGACGTCTTCGTGTTCAGTTTTAAGCGACTTTCTGGGGAAATATGGCAATACAGTAGCCCTATCCCTGTACACTGCATAGTCAGAGTGAAATGAGCTATAGAAGCTCAACAAACGCACGTGTTTGACACACCCGAGCGCGCGCTGTAATTGGTCTACGCTAGATAACGCTAACGCCTCATTACTTAAGGAGTAATTGACGCTCAAAACCTTTACTTTGCACTCGTAATTACCGGGTTAAGTTTGTGTGCTTTATGAGCAGTGTTTATCGGTTTTCGGAGCGTTTGTACAGTGCCTGGTGCTTATTTTCCTAAAACGGAGCAAGTTGTCCAGAAACGTGTAATCGTAGGGGGTGTCCTACTGTAAATGAAAACAATTAATAGCAAAATTGTATAATTTGACGTTAGAAGAAAATCCTGAGATTTTACTGACTGACATTGTACAATTTGTTGCTAAAACAGTGGGTGTTAGTGTAGCAACAGTAAAAAGAATTTTAAAGGAGTTTCGGGATACAAAAACTTTGTCTTCTCCAAAATCTCCCTGAGTTAGAAAAAAACCTTTAGATGAAATTGATGATGCTGTTCTCTTTGCTATTTTTAAACAAATTGTAATTTTTCTGTACAATATGCTAAATGTATTCCTAAACTTGCATTTCTGATCTTGGTAAATCTCTGAGTCGGTTTACGAATTTTTTCGGAACGAAATACCAACCATAAATAAAATTTTGACGGTCGTTAACAATAATGACCAATTGCCGAATTTTAAGAGATCGACTTTATATGGAATATTAAAAAAATTTAATTTTAAATGTTCAACTCGCTGCCGTCCATCCATGTTAATGGATAGAGAAGATATTATCGCGTGGCGTCGAAATTATCTTAAAACTATCCGAAAACATCGGGAAGCAGGTCGAGTAATTTTTTATACCGATGAAACTTGGGTAAATGTCTTCAAGTCCATAAAGCACCTTTACTTAAAAAAATGGTTCTTTTCAGAACTACCAATTCTTCTGAAGAAGAATTCTGACGGCGCAAACGTTAATTTAGAAACTCCAGGAATATTACGTAAATACACATCCGGTAAATCGTTTGTTTACGTTCTAACTCAATGCTCAACAAATAGAGATTAGTACTAATTTGATCTTAGAGGAAGGGTTTTTAAATTCTTAGCAACTGAAAGATTTATAATTTGGCAACGTTGCCCAATTTAAACCTAAGCGGATGCATGCTTTTAGTTACCCATGATCATATATAATGTTATTTTTTTAAATTTTAAGTTTCAATAATGACATTTGCACAATTCGTTTGTCATACATGCGGCTATCTATTTAATTTTAATATTAAAAATCCAAAAATCACTGTAGCTTATGCTGCAACGGCAACGGCTTCCAAAATTATAAACAGCAAAGATTTGGTATTGTTAAAGATTAAGTAAACTAATTACCAAAATAGTAAAATTTATATTTGATTACTTATTTTACTTACTGGACTGAGTTTTTAATACTATTTAAATGTATTTTTCAACGATAGTCTAAACAAATTACACAGTTTGGTCACTAATAACTCCATAATGAAAGGATTAACACTAAATTGGTACTAAAGTTTTTGCTTGATTTGCAACGTAGAATCGCGCGATGTAAATATTATCCGCCATTTTTAACACACACTGTATACATATAAAGGATATTCCCTAAGTAATCTAAAATAATTGATAATAATTTTATGATGAAAAGTTCATATGGACATATACGCTCAGGGCTTTCGTTTTCAAGATACAGGGTGTTGAAAATTTCAATTTATTTGAAATTACTTAATATATTGGACAACATGTGAGATATTGATTTTAAATTGGATACACATACAGGGTGAATAAAAAGTAAGGAACATCGATGCTACAGCCTTAAATACTAACTTTACGAAAAAAAAAGGTTCTAACAAAAGTTTCCTATTAAGTTATTTGCCACAATTTGGCGTTTTTAATTTTTTTTTTCGATTTTCATATGTTTCATCAGGTACACTTATTGCAAGATATACAAAAGACAATAGTAGGCAATTGTTGGAAAATGCTTAAAGTTGAACAAATACAAATCTGTAATGTCAATTCGGTGACATTTAGCATTAATAAGTGATTAAAATTTAGTCTGTGTCCTGTGTTAAATACGAATTTCTAATCATGGTACTTTTAACTGAACGTATCGAAATTGTGACGATGATCGGGTACGGTGATAAAAAGAGAACTCACGGCGATGTGTGCGCTTTAATACTATAAATACAAATTGTGAACCTGTTACGCGGTCCACCGTAACCAAAATTAATAGAAAATTTAGAGAAACGGGCCACTTCAAAGATTTGGATAAAATTGGCCGTCCAAAAATAGCAACAGACGATAAAATGTTGGACATTGTGCTTAGAATTTCCGAAATTCCTCATTCTTCAACTCGCCTATTAGCCCTGGATAATAATGTTAGTCAAGGAAATGTACTGAATATTTTACATACAGAAAAATTTCATCCTTATAGGGTTAAATTTGGTCAAGAATGATCAGAAGATAATTTTGATAGGAGAATTCAGTTTTGTAAAGAAATGATGGACAGGTGCCATAACGACCCACAGTTTGTGAATTCTATTATATTCTCCGACAAAGCCACATTTTCTTTAAATGGAGCTGTAAATAGGTACAATTCCTGTTATTGGTCGCGACATAACCCACATTGGTTGGAAGAATTACACATACACTTATCCACAAAAAGTAAACGTGTGGGCGGGAAATGTAGGAGACAGAATTCTTGGTCCTTTTTTCTTTGATGGCACATTAAATGCTGATCGGTATTTGGATTTTTTGAGGTTCGAACTTGTTCCCGCGTTAGCTGTTCGTCAATATTTCGATGGAATTTTTACAAATAGATGGATAGGAAGAAGAGGACATATTGAGTGGCCAGCGCGATCTCCGGATCCAAACCCGCTTGACTTGTTTTTATGGGGCCATCTTAAACGTACAGTTAAAAATGCAGTTGGAGGATTTTCTGATCGTATTGCCCACTGTCAGACAGTGAATGGCGAACAGTGTGAACATTTGCTTTCTTACATTGATGCTTCTCTATGAACTCTCCGTGTCACATACTTGATTTAATTTTGGAATTACGGTGTATGATCAAGGGAACTAAATGCATGCATCCGCTTAGGTTTAAGTTGGGCAACGTTGCCAAATTATAAATCTTTCAGTTGCTAAGAATTTAAAAACTCTTCGTCTAAGACCAAATTGGTAGCTAATCGCAGAACTAATGACCGCGAAGAACACCTTCTAAGAATAAATGCTCGTAAGGACCGGTTCTGTACCACTAGGTCAATTGCCAATGAATAGATGGCTGCTGCAGGACAACAAGGTCTTTTGGTCTTCAATCCTATCGACCGCGTTTTATTTTGCATTGACCCAGAGGCATAATCGGGCTGTGTTTAGTGACGAATCACGAATTTATTTGAGAGCCCACGATGAACGTGGAAGGGTTCGCTAAAGACGTAGAAATAACCAGAATGCTCAATACTATATGGAACGCCCATCAACGCTTACCCGAGGACTCATGGTTTGGGGTACCATAGCATATGGAAGTAGGCCTCCTTTACTATTCCAGGAAGGAAACATTTTCTACAGTGATAATGCCAGACCCCATACTGCAGCAGTAAATACAAGGTTCCTTCGTGAAGCTTGTAACGAAGCGTTACTAATTCTGTATTATTATTTTGAAATTTAGGACTCCGTTTAATTTGTTTACATGTCGTTTACTATTTAGAAGTTTATTAGTTTGATTTTTGGGTAATATTATTGTGTACCGACGGATCTCTGACCGTATGCACCCCGTATTATTTTCATTTTAGAAGTGTTTACCGATTTATGTAAATATCATTATGTACCGTTTAATTTATACTTTGAATTTAAGGCTGAACAAGGTAATTTATTTATTATGTACCTTGTAGCAACATTTAGAATTCCTAGTTTGTGTTGTTATTATTATCTGAGACCGTTTTGTTTTACTACCGTTATTAGAGGAATGTTTGATTACCAGTTGCGTTTGTATTTGAACGGTTAGCATTCATATTTATATCCGAATATTGTAAATTGGTTTATTGGAAATGCATTTACGCATGGAGATCAGATAACCGCATCTACAACGTAAAGTTGGTGGGGTAGCTACGTATACCCTACTCTCAGCTGGAATGCGCAATTTAAACCGAATATTGTAGCAACAGTTACCGGGCGGGTATAAATACAGGCTCTCGAGCATTAAAAGGTCTCTCTCTCTCTCTCTCTTCCATTCCATCAATCAACCCCGCACCTTTTCCCTTGCGGCTGCGTTTGTCCTGACGTAAGGTCCCTTTCGGAATTCACCATCGCTGCGACCATCCTGAGGTGGTGCTTTCCTATCCCTTTTCTCTCTCTCCCCCCCTTACGGCTGCGTTTGTCCTGACGTAAGATTCCTTACGGGATTCACCATCGCTGCGACCATTCTGAGGTGGTGTTTTTCCGATCCGCTTTCTCTGTCTCCCCCTTACGGCTGGGTTTGTCCTGACGTAAGATTTCTTACGGGATTCACCATCGCTGCGACCATTCTGAGGTGG
>JABXWE010007955.1:0-24908 GCA_014611495.1 Limonius californicus
TATACAGGGTGTCTCAGAAAGAATAGGCCACCGTTTAATCATAGATTCTTTAGGTAAAAATAAACCGATTAAACCTAATATACCTTAGTACAAAAGTCCTTGCTTAAGAAGTTATAGGGCCTTAAAGTTCAATTTTTCATTTTTTCTTTTTATTGTAATTTCCACAAATCTAAAGATATTTCTTTCAAATTTGGTACACATACTTATCATTATGTAGTACAGTCACGGAATTATTTTCATAAACCAGACTTGACCGTAAGAGGCACTTAACCTACCACTGAAATCTTATATTAGCTCTAACTTTGTTATTAGTAGAATATTTTAAAATTTTATGTTATTTTTTGAAAGAGAATTAAAAAGTACAAAAATAAGGTACTCTTAGTTCATACGCGTAAAGGCAACCGTTTGCCTTAAAATGCTTGTCCCAAGTTTTGGGTTGTCGTTAGGACACGCAATTATCAGGTAGCCATGATCGCAAAAACAATGGGTAGTGCTTGTGACCTGCAGTAAAGAACAATGCTAAGTCAATTAAATATTTTGGTGTTATAGAAATTGTATTTTTAATTTCTGTTTTGTGTTTACGAAAATGCCTTGACATTCGTTATGTCGAAATTTGAAAGAAATATCTTTAGATTTGTGGAAATTACAATAAAAAGAAGAAATGAAAAATTGAACTTTAAGGCCCTATAACTTCTTAAGGAAGGACTTTCGTACTAAGGTATATTAGGTTTAATCGGTTTATTTTTACCTAAAGAATCTATGATTAAACGGTGGCCCATTCTTTCTGAGACACCCTGTATATATGAAAAATAAAACAAATTTAACATGTATGGGTGTTTCAGATTAAAATACACAACATTTGTTGTCCTGGCTTGAGCAAACCCACTTTTAATGTTTATAATTTTAGATTAGGAAACTAAAATTATTGCCTGCAACTTTTATGACTAGTATTTTTTGATATTTTGCCTAATATACCTTATATACTATCTGGGTAAAATCCCCATTTGGCCCTTCATTTGCAATTAAATATTACACACTGCACATTCGTCCTTGTAATTAACAAAAGCATTCAAGGAAAAATCATTTAACTACGATAAAATTACTATTCAAAAGTGCACATAACATTCGACATTAACTAGAATTTTTAGTTTAGAAATACGACACGTGACATCACGTAAATGTGTAGGAGGGTACTTTTAACTCGCTTAGCTGTTATAACAGTATATTATAAACGAGGTAATTGTGACGACAGTAGAATGCATAATTGCTTCTATAATAGGAAAAAACAATCCTACGAGCAGCAACAACTTCATTATTGGAAAAACGCCAATGTCATGTTAATGAAGGCAGTTCGTTTGGCGATCTTCCTAGCCGTCCTTGTTACTGATAGTTTTGTCACCAATGTGAATCATACTACAGATTGGTATGCCAAGGCTTTATGAAGATTACTAGAAATTAAAATATGATTTTTATGATACATTCGCTACCACTACAGAAATATTATTAGCCATGCGTTGACATTTAGGAAAATATTAGAGCTAAGCAACTACAATCTTGATGTTTGTAAATTTTCAACATACAATACTGTTACAAATCATGAGGAGGGGACAATACATTTTTATTTAAAGCATTTTTTATCTAAATCTACAAAATATGCTAACAAAGCAGCAAATAACGTGAACAAGGCATTAACATCTCACCAGCAAACAAAAAAAAACTGTTACTTTTAATCATTTACTATAACAGCGTTGCATTTTCTTATTAATGAGAAAAACTAAGTTAAAATGTTTTATAGTGTTTGAATTCCTATGAACTAAGAGGTGGTTGGAGTATAGTTACTTTTTACAAGGTTTTGCATAGCGGTATTGAATAATCTTTATTCATTAATATTGTGGCAATAAAGAGGAGGGCAACTGAAGAAAAAAACGAACAAAGAAGTAGAATAAAATATGAAAAACTCTACATTGTAAGTTTAAGAAAACTAAAACGCTTACGATGCTTAGGGCACATAATAAGGATGGATAAAACAAGAATACCCAGACAACTGCTACACCAAGAAACAGAGCGAACAAGTAGAAGGGTAAGACCCAAAAGGCAATGGTTGAAGTGCATAGAAGAGGACATAGCGGAGCTACGGAGCTAAATGAATAGCTAGAAGACTTTAATTAAGAACAAGAAAAGATGGAAAGACATCTCACAAAATCACATCATCAATATTGTGGTAATATTTTCCAAACGAAGTATACTAAAAAAGCGATATCATTTGTAGCAGATGCTGTGCGCAGACTATGCGTGATTCTTACTCTAATTCATATTCATATTGTCAATTGGAATTAGTGAAACAATTACGAAAAATACGGCTGAAGCTGGCTAAATTTTAAAACACACACTGTAGAAAGGTTCTGCTAAGGAAATTGTTGTCAGTTGTGTTCAGTGACACTATAAAATTCTTACAGATCCTTGAAGATAGTAATTACAACAATAAAATATAGTGAAGGTTTCTTCTTCGATTCTGGAATAACAACCGCCGCCATTCAACCCGATTTTGATCTTAAGGCGGTTAACATTAGCATTAAAATATTAATGGATAAAGCAACGTACTGGTATAGAAGACATAATAATAAGAATAAGAAACAGTGGAGATCGTTAGACCACGTAAGATTAACCAACTATAGGTAGACTAAAAGGCTATTAGAATGGAAACCTAGGAAAACAGAGTAGCGCGGAAAACCCAATGATAGCGATGCAAAAAATGATATTGCTAAAATAATGGGAATAAGGTAAATGGATAAAGCTGGAGAATAACATCTATAGAAATAATATGAGGGGGCTTATATCCAGCACTGGATGGAAATGTTCCCAATAGTCTAACGTATTTAATTTTAATTTTTGTTTTGCAATAAATACAAAAATGATACGAATTCCTTGAAATTTTGATATGTTTACTATAGTACTTTCACTACAACATTTCAAGTATTTTCACTTCTCGTTCTTATCTGCGGGAGGTTATAACTGAACGCTACAAACTATTGTGAGTCTTTTTTTAAATATAGTTGATCCCAAGATATGTTCTGTTCAACCTTCGTAAAACCGAAAAACATCTTTCTGCAGTATGCAAAGATACAATACAGTTAGTCCCATGAATTTAACATACCTCTCAACGGCTTCTTCCCTTATTACAGGTTGGCCGTTCTCAGATTCAAATATTTTATATTTTTATGGTCGTCTGTTTCTAATTCTATCTCTTCCGTCATATTATTAATTTCTTTTCTTTTTTTTTAGTTTAGGACGTTCGTTCAATCCACATGCCTTATGAGAGATGTTGACACCTAGCCCTCCCATTATCTTTTCGGGGGTATCCTACTAAGCTCTTCAGTATCTATCAAGGAATAGTTAATCCACATCTACCTTTCAATCGGGCGGTTCAGCGTTCGATCTTCCTGTCTCGGATTTTTGGTGGTTTGGAGACAGTATTGTACACGAACTCCCGTCATCCAGTTTTCCTAGTCTTTCCCATGTTTACATTACTACTACTGGCTGAAGAGGGTGGAGGGTTCCAACGTGGAACCCGACTAACCTTTACAGCGACCCACCTCTTGTAGGAAATGAACCAACGATACGTTTCCTTTTCTACATTATTTCAACAAAACGATCTATTATTTTTGTTGTTATTGTTTCTATTCCTGTTTTCTATATGTGAATTCTGCTTTTCAAAGACATACTTATTTCTAGAAATAATCTCACGTAAATAGCCAGAAACTGCTGGCGTTTTGTAAGTTTGCGCTTCGTGTGGATCATATTTTTGTTACTTAATGTATCAACACCCAAATATCTAAATTTCATTACTTGTTCTATGGATGTATTATTAAAGGCTAGTTTACTGCGTATAGGTTCTTTAGGTACTCGTATTAACATGGATTACGCCTTATTCTTTGATATTATACCATGTTAAATTTATCTGCAGTTGTTTTAAGCTTGAAGAACATTCTTTAGAAATTACTCTTAGATTCGGTTGCAAAACTATATCATCGGCGTAGCACTGCATCTAGAATGTATTCTACTGCCACTTACAGTTTACGCTATCGCCTTGCCTGATCCCTACTGCAACTGGAAGCTTTTAAGTTAGGACTCCATATATTTGTATATCAGTATTGTTGTAAGGGTCTAATTTCTTTTGACTCGTGTTAGCTTATAATAGACTTTTTTGACCTGTCTCCCTTGCACCTGGTGATTAATTGGCCAAATTGAAGCTATACAGATTGCAGAGTTCACAGTATAATCTACGTGCAGGTACAGAACACACAAGGTTAATTGATAGCATTGGCGATCCCACGTTTGACAGGAGAATGGACCATATGTCTTCAAAATACCTAACAGCTACACTGTTCGAGGTAACAATCCAGGATCGAAGAATGTAGGGAGAACCCAGACAGGACTTCCCTGTTGGAAGCCTAATCTGGTACAGGAACAGCTCAAAAATCGAGACAGGTGCCGGAGCACGAGTATATGGTGTAAAGAAAACAATAGAAGGTCCTATGCAGGCAGGCGCATGTATATTCTGTCTGACAGCCAGGCTGTCCTAAAAGCACGCTCATGCTTCAAGGTCTCCTCCAGACTTATCTGTGAACACTGTGAAACTGCTCTGGGTTCCTGATTACTGCGTGATCGAATGCAATAAAAAACCAGGATTAACTCGCATGGTAGAGATTAATAGGGCCATACTACGGCCCCGAACCTGCATTGGGAATACCAAGAAATGCAATCCATGGTCATATCAGCGCATATATTTGAAACTAACAGAAAATTTACTGGACCAACAAACCAGGATTAACGCATAGCAAGGCATTCATTGACAGACCTTGCACAAACATAACCACAGCACTGCTTATGTTAAGCAGGAAATAACTTAGAATCCTCACAGGTCTCCTTACAGGACATGCGACTGTCGAAAATCACCTTATATGCAGACATGCAGTGAGGATCCAAAAACCGCATTGCATATTCTATGAACTGTGATGCATTAGCTGGGCAACCATACATGGAACCAGAAGACATCAATACACACCCCGTGAGCGACATGTACGATATGGTATAGGGAAGCAAGATTACAGATTGGGTGTAAGTAACAACCAGGGTTAACACAATAACCCTTATAGGCTGAAGTATCTCCGGATCCAAGGGTAGACAGACACAGAAGAGAAAAAAACGGGAGCTTTTATTATGTCAATTTACCATGAATTAATTAAACATCCTATACAATTAATTAACTTTTAAAATGGTACTGTTTATGCTTCCCACCTTGCTTGTTACTTATTGATAGACATTTGTTTTAATTTCGAAAAGTAAATAAACATGTTGGGATCACTTTTTGAGGGACTTCCGTTTTTCTTGAATACGGTGCAATGCTTTTTGTGTCTATAAGGAAAAAAAACAAAAATACCACATTAACATTTTGAAAAACATATCTTAACCAATAAACTCTGTAGGATATACTGCGTTAACTGTTAACTATAGGAATTAAAGTTATTTTATACAACTTTAAAGTTGTAGAATATGCAGAATGCTTTAATAATTCAAAAAACTACGCATAGTCAGAATAGCAGCTTCTTTTAAACTTAAAAGTAACGGACGTTCAAAAAATGTAGCCGAGTCGGCTGGTGATTACATTTGACCCTGTTAACGTATGCCGGGGCTTGATTAACCCCCAAACGCTTTTGACTATCAAATGTCTATGCCATTTATTCGGCAAATTAGACGCAGTGAGAACAGTCACTTTTAAAATTTTGAATAAAAATGTTCTCTTTAGAACTACTCAAGGCCTATTTTCCTGGTTTGCATTTGCGTTTCGAATAGCAATGTTTCATGGTGGAACTAAGAAAACAAAATACAAAAAGAAAATCACAGTTTTTTAAACGCTCGCTCATTTTGTTATATTTGAATTGATGAGGTAGTTTTTTAATAACATTTTTTTACTGTCTTGAACTAATTGTCTTCAGTAGTAGGCGAGAGCACTGTAGAAAATTTGATATAAAAGACATACATAAGTATATTGCTGGGTTATCTGATTTTATTTTATTTTGGCCTCCATTGGAAGTGTCAAAATGTAATGCTATGTTCACCCCAGTAAATAAATATGAATACTCCATTAAATAAATAAATTTGTTATGGTTAGTTTTACAATTTATTATGTACGTTAGTGCGCCAAAAGTAATATTCTCCTTGCCAAAGATCATCTGCTTCACTTGAATAAAATTACCTTAACAATTGATCATCTAAATTGTTGAAACAACAAGTAGGGTGATCTAGACGACAATAATTTCGATCTTAAATCTCAGGGAAATACAGTAATTTAAACTCAATGCAGTTTTCACCTTAAAAGCTTTAACCGCAATGTAAGAAATAGAATAATTGACTCACATGAAATTAATAAAACCCTGTTAAGTTATCAGTGTTTTCTTCGATAAATTTAAAAAATTTAACAATCAAATAACAAAAACAAGAGAATTAAATTATCAGTATAATTAAAACACAACACTTTTGAATGAACCAACTTTGTCACTGGAAATCTTGCTTAAATTTATCCTGCCATTGATAGAATTCCGTACGCGGACTAGCTCACTGTTCTAAAATGTTGAACCCACAGTTGTACCTCGATCGTAGAATTCCTTGGAAAATCGGTGATTTCATTGATGTATAAATTCTAACAGGTAAGTAGCAACTTAGGTATTTTATTTAACACTGTTCGTAGATGTGAAAATTCCAATAAAATTGTTCTTTTTAAACAGACAGCACTTAGTCAAACGTAACCTCTTACTTGTTTGAATTGAGATTAAAATTGGTGTGGTGCTTTTCTTTCTTCAGTCGATGTTTTAAGTTATACTTTTTAATAATAATAATAAGTTGTATTACATGTTTCTTTCCAGATATTTTGACGTTATGCAGCTTGCCGTCAATTCCAACCGTCAAACGAACCGTAGACAAAAGAACGTCGAAGAAACAGATTAACTCTACCGACGCTTGTATCAAGACCTAAACTCCAATTCTTGATTTGAAGATTATTTTGTTAAAAATTTACTCTTTAATCACAAGTATGACAAAAAGAACACAACGTTGATTCACAAATAACTAGAAATATTGTTTTTATAAAAACACATATTTGACGCAAAATTACATCATTTGTGGAGTAACTAACTGTGAGTGCTGACACCTTGATACAAATATCCCTACTCAATTACCAAAAACCAACAAACGTCAACTTTTTTTACATCGGTTGCTAGGCAACCTGAAGAAAAAAAATATGTTTTGGCGAGCGTTGCTATGCAACGTACCAATATACATAGATTTGAAGTAAATCTCCTGATTTATCTCAATCAATCAGAGGGTAGTTAATAGATATTAACATTTAATTAAATATAGACATAACATATATAATTTGTAATTACCTTGTATGCCATACACTAAATAAATAAATAAATAACATTTAATTAAATCTTAATTATTAAAATATCTCCAACAGAAATTAAGCCTAAGCTTGATTCAGCAATCTATTTCCGAAACTTGCTAAATTAAATAACTTTAAGTATCAGCTCTAAGCTAGATTATGTAAATTAGGGATACAACAACACAGCAATATAAAAGAATTAGTTAAATCTAATATATTTTCGATTATTGACTTCCATAATCACACAGTACATACAATAAATGTTGTTTTGACCAAGAACAACAACCAGATATTTTTTTGGAAGCCAAAATTTATTGCTGCATTTAAATATCTTGATGACGGAAGAAGAGGCCTTTGATAATTTACATCACAATTGTGAAGCATAAAAGGTGAACATAATTTGGTATTTCGGGATTTTACGTACGTTTGCAGTGGTGATCCTTAAACTTTTTCGATCAACAATTTTGAAAGTTTCCGGCATTGAATGCATCCTTTATCTACGATGAAAAATTGCATATATTTCCTATGCATATTAATAATTCCATTACTTATACTTATACTTATACGAGTTTTTAAAACTTCTGCAAAAATTCCACGACGTCTGGTATAAGAAATGTAAATGTAAATAAGAACGGAACGACCAAATTCGCAATTTTGTTTACATTTTATTAGCAAATTGAATAACGTTTTAATTGCATAATTTGCAACACATTAGCGAGCTGTTGCCGAACGGAACTTCAAAAGGCCATGAACGATAAAAAGCGTATCTCCGGGGCAAACACAACTAATGTTTAAAAATATACAGTTAATTATGTTCATTTTTTCAGTACATACCAAAAATAATAGATGTTTACATACGCACCTCCCACGAATTATCGTTTTTAGTTATTCAAGGAACTAATATTATTAATATCTTTTCAAAAATTTTCATATTTTTGCATCTAAAATGTTAGAAACCAATAAGGATATCACAAATGTCATTTCGTGTCAACGTATCTTCCACAATCAACAGGATCTGATAAAGTACAAATAAAAAACCAAGACTATTTCATAGGAATTCGCTAGATGATTAAAGATTATTCTTTGGCAATACCGGATTGCGATGAACTTGAACTGTACTGGTTTGGAAATTCGCGACAGAATAAATTGACTTTTTGATTTTTATATTGTGACAATATCATGTTTACGTGTATCATAAATTATTCTAATGTCTTTTCAGTTGCGTCATTTTTTTCTTCATTTTTACTGTGGAAAATATTTTATTAAGAATTCTACCAAAGCGTAAATGACTCACTCCCGTAGATTATTTAATATGTATAGGATGTGGAAAAAAGTGTTAAATATTTAAGAAGCAACTATTATGATCAAAAATTGATAATCCCATGTTTAGTGAATCTGACTTTATCTGCGAAGAGAGTGTTGGCAGCAAAATTGTGATGTTGATTTTTCATACAAACCATTCTTGCTTGGTGGTTAGGGCGGTTAAGGGCTTGTACCGGTTGGAGATGGTAACAATATAAAAGTAGATGTTGGATAATTTTTCGAACAGGACTACCGCTGATATAGTAATCGCAATGTAAGAAGACCAGAGTAGGCTTAAAATGAAAGCCCTAAGTTGCGACACTACATGCTTTTCTAGATAAGCTGACTTTACGGTGTAAATACCCTCAGGAACTTGGCAGGTACGGTTTTCATTTTAATCCTACTCTGGTCTTCTTGCATTGTGACTACTTTATCTATTTCGTTTTAGGTGTAGACAGTGACTCAATATTAAGCACGTTTTTGAAAGTATCGAGTACCCCTCAGTTCCAATAGAAGGCTTCCATACATCTGATGGGAATGCAGTTGACGATTTGAAAAAGCCCCACCTTAAAAATGTGCTTCCAAAGTAACCGCATTGCCATAACATTTTATGAAAACCGTATCTGTAAACGTTAGAATAAGAGCTCATGGTAATTTAAAGATTTTTAATCACTATTAATTGTTTTGGGGGTCACGTTAAATACTAATAATTTTTAAGCAATCCATTTTTAAACTATCAAGAAACAACTTCTACGCTACAAGATTATAAAGAGATTATAAAAAACAACACCACAACTGCAAAATATTAACAGCGTTCTTGTTTTTTTACGGCACTAACAATGCTCAGTAAACCAAATTTAGTCTCTCATATTTGGAAACCGTTGCTTGGGTTATTATTGATTAAGATTTTGTTACTTGTTTTTGATTGTGTAGAATACCCCTTCATCTGCTGTTATAAACAACCAAGTAGAAGATTTGATGAAAATGATGTCTTAGCTATTTTCAACGATAATCAGCCGACAATGGCCATTGGAGACTTTAACAGCAAAAATACCTTTTGGGGCTGCAGAATCAGCAATCCAAATGGAGTACGGGTAAACAGCTACATCACATCTCATGCGATTCAAATAGCAACTCCTGACCAATACACATATCGTCCATACAGATCGACTTCCAGATATTCTGGATATTGTATTACTTAAAAATTTTACACGACCTATTTATCAAAATGTATTGACGGAACTGGACTCCGACCATCTGCCCGTCTTAATGTCATTCAATATCATTCAACAGCAAGAAGTTCTATTACCAAAACTCATCAATGATAAAATTGACTGGGATACTTTCCAGAAAGTACTGAATGACAACATTAAATGTCCTAGCAAAATTCTAACAACACTGCAGATTGATGAAGAAATAAATAACTTTCTACAAGCAATAAAAGAATCTATAGCAGCAGCCACGACAAACGGCACCAAAAGAAGACCAAACCACCATATGCATCCACCATCAGAAATACTACAACTAATAAAAGAAAAGCATAGAATTAGACGAATGTGGCAAAACACCCGCCAACAACGATACAAAATACAACTAAATCAACTAATCCGTAGAGAAAAAAGTGAACTATATGAATACAGAATGAAGTCCTACCAAAATTATATCAAAGAGCTAGAACCAGGCGACCCTACAATGTGGCAAGCTACTAAGAGAATTCTTCGACAACCACAAGTAATTGGACCAATAAAACAAGGAAACATAACTATAACTAGCGATGAAGACACATGCAATGCATTTGCGGATCACCTTGAGACTGTTTTCTCATCAACTCATAATAACGAAAATGTATTTGATGACAAAGTGAGACAATATCTACAACAACAGGAGCTTAACCTACGTGATGAAATCAAACCAACGTCTCCACGGGAAATCAAAAAACTAGCCATGAGCCTTAAGGTAAGAAAAGAACCAGGATATGATCTTATTCCAAATATTGTAATTAAAAAACTCCCAACTAAAGGATATACTTACTTATCATCAGTGCTTAATGCCTGTTTGCGACTCGGGGACTTTCCTGCTGCCTGGAAACACGCACAAATATTAGTATTCCACAAACCTGGCAAAAACAAGCACGCCCCATCAAGCTATAGGCCAATCAGTTTGCTCCCTTCATTATCAAAGTTGTTGGAAAAAATTATAAATAGGCATTTACTTCAGAAACTAGAACTAGATAACACAATCCCTACATTTCAATTTGGGTTTAAATCTCAACACTCTACCACACATCAATTGCAGCGAATTGTGGAATTTATAGAAAGAGGTTATGAAAACAAGGCGTACACCATTCTTAGATATTGCCCAGGCCTTTGACAAGGTCTGGACAGAAGGCCTACTATTCAAATTGCAACACATCGTTATCCCTGACTACCTGATAAGTATTATACGTTCATTCCGCACTCAGCGCACCTTTTCTGTAAGAATCAACTCCACATTTTCAACATCCAGGCCTGTCCATGCGGGTGTGCCACAGGGCTCCATATTGGGACCACTGTTATTCAACATCTATGTCCATGATATCCCTCGATTAGACAATACAACAATTGCTATGTACGCCGATGACACGGCATTACTCACCCAGAGCAACGACCTATTAGAAGCCTCAAACGAATTACAAAACAGTGTAAATACAATCTCGAACTGGATGGACAAATGGCACATATCTCTTAACCCAACAAAATGTGAAACTAAAGTGTTTACTCTTCGCCGCCTTGCAGACCCAGCTAACATTGTTATAAACAATGAAGAAATACTATGGAACACACGGGATAGTGCAATTAAATACCTAGGAGTTTACCTAAATCGGCAATTAACTTGGGGATTTCATATAAATCGTAAATTAAACGCAAGCTGTGCTAGACTTGCTTTGCTTTACCCATTAATAAATAGGAAAAGCTCACTGCAAATAGAATGCACTATGCTCATCTATAAAGCAATCATTCGACCAGTTGCAATGTATGCATGCTGCATATGGGGCTCAGCTTCATCGACACACCTCAGGAAGATCCAGGTCTTACAAAATAAAACATTCCGAATAGCCACGAACTCACCATGGTACGTAAGAAATCAGTAACTACACACCGAACTAAACATTCCAACCATCGAGCAGTTCATCAGAAAAACGGCAAGAACATTTTTCAAAAATATAAACAACTGCCGGGAGCAACTCACTACAACCTAGGAGCAAGGCATATACACCAGCGCTTAAAACGTAAACTAACCCAAGATCCTCTTTCAACTGATGACAGTGATAGTGAATGACAATAGTGAACGGGTAAACCACTATGGTAATCCCGGTATTTGTCAATAGTGTTAAATGTAAACTAAGCCAACTAAACCATGCATAGTACTAGATTGCTCTACTGGTTAAAATAAATAAAAAAAAAGAATACCCCTTCAAAATTTAATACTTTTTTCCACACCCTTTATAATAATATGATTTCAGGTTGAAGTTTACTTGACAGCTTCATAATTTAAATATTTGTAGTATCTTGATTTTGTTGTTTTAGTTATACAGGGTGTCCCACGACATGAGGTCACTGTTATGGCCTTTTTTAGTTAAATACTGAAGCAGTCGAACTAATAAATCATGTTAAGTGGTATTTGATACAAACCGTCCACGTTAGTATGGAAATGATATTATTAACTTGTATGTCAAACAGTAAAGCACCTTAAAGTTGATTTATCTGCTAGCGATTATTTACAATGTTGATAATGTTTATTTTTACGGCGCGAGAATACGCCGATATCCATTACATGTACATTACATGTACATTTGTTTTTGTGATGGTAATTCAGTAGCAGCTGCTCGAGAATATGGATTGAGATTTCCAAATCAGCAACTATCAGACCGACGAGTTTTCCAGTGAGCGCACAACCACCTATGTGAACACGTAACTTTCCCGAAGCCGTCGACTAAGCGTCCAATACAGCAAGTACTAGACAACGAGGACAACATACTGCGAGAAATTGATAATAATCCCAACACCTCTGTTCGTCGTGTATCTGCACAAGCTAATGTACCACGAATGTGAGTTTGGAGAACATTAAAACGTTATGGTTTATATCCATTTCACACCTAGCCTGTTCAAGCCCTCTTACCTACAAATTTCGCTAGTCGCATGAAATTTTGTTGTTGGATTATTCAAAATCGAAGCCTACACAATAGAATTTTATTCACGATTTAGGCATCATTTACAAAAATGGAATAATGAACAGAAAGAACAGCCATTCTTGAGATTTGGAGAATCCACACGAAATCACAGTGTGAAATTATCAATTTTCGGTGAATATCTGGTGTGGAATTATTGATAACATGCTCATTGGTCTATTCGTTTTTGAGAACCATTTAACAGCCCACAGCTATTTAAATTTTCTAGAAGACCATTTGGAAGGATTGATAGATGATGTCCCTCTGGCTATCAGACATGGTATGTGGTACTAGCACGATGGTGCCCCTGTGCATTTTGCGTTACATGTAATACAATTTTTGAATCAACGGTTTGAAGAACGTGTAATTGGTAGAGAAGAACAGCATAACATATACGAGATGGTCTTGGGCCAGACCTTATCGGGGTTCAGTATACCAAATTTCTCGTTGTTCGGAGCCCACGTTAAGTTGTAGGTCATTTATATCTTTCCCACTTCAAACTCGCAAGACAGGCATAGGAGAGAAGATCACTACGTATCGTAAGAAACAAAGCACTCTGAAAGGAAGAAGTAACCGAATAACAGATAAAGCATTGGAAGAAAACATAGTTATTACTGGACAGTAGTAGGTCTTTTTTCAGCATAATGAATGAAATTGTTAAAGAGCTATCTAAATGCGGAATACTCATACATAATACCTCGTTTAAGCAATTTGCTTCAGCTGCTAAGCATTCGACTGACTCATCTACATCTTGCTACATTCTTCGTGGACAGCTAACGCTATTCTTCCGTATTCTTATCTTTCGATCTACTCGTAAATCGTTCTCCCAGCTCATCCTTGGTCTTCCTTGCTAGTCATTTGTTCGGCATCCAATGTCTTATTTTCTTTGTATCCTTTCTTTCACCTCCTTGTGTGATATATAACAATTACCATATTCCGTGTGCTTTGTAAATGTGATAGCATTTCCACTTACTAAAATGTTTAGATGAATATGATTCTATATTCGCTAGTAGCCATTTTTTGTTGGGTCTAATATTTTTGATAGGATCGTCCTTTAACGTTTGCTTAGTATGTCTTACTCGTTGCTGTCTGCGGGTCGTATAATTATGTTTTACGTAAGCATTTGAACAAAGTTTTAAAAAAATGTACATATGAATCTTAATCGCTTTTAACTATAATTTTTCAAATATTCTCTAACTCTCTCTTGGTTAACAATCCTAAGCTTGGTTTGTTGCAACTTTTTCCTTTTCCACTCTTATTTTCTGGATTCCAGTCTTTTTAGCTGGATGTAGCAGTTGCAACCCATATCTTTAATTATCTGCGATATATATTGTAGTTTTGTACATTGCGTCCTTCAAGAATCTTCTCAATTACTGTATGTCCGCCTATCCGCCTGTCTCTGCTTGGCTTCATAATATTCCTTAACGTCCTTTCTGCTCCTGCTGTACTCAGTACTTCCTTGTTTGTTGTTCTGTCTACTCCCTTTGTACACCCTCCTGTAGCACCACATCTCGAATGCTTCCTATTCTATGGTTTCTATATAGCTTCAAGTCACCACTGTGTTAATCATTTTAAGCGTTGCACAAGTTGGATTGTCGCTTCATACCGCCGACTTTTAGGTCAGTTAACTAAATATCGAAGATCGATTATAATACAGATGTTAAAATAGAACTTAACGACACAATACGAAATGAACACATTCACTGAAGGATGAAATTTGATTAAGCATTTAACAGTGCTAACATGAAAATGAGCAATACAGTGGAGCGGATGAATGCATCCCTGGATAAAAAGCTCCAACAAATGGACCTGACTTGATAGAAAGATAAAAGATCGCCTATAGATGAGATGAGTAGTTCTTCTACCTTTCTGTTTACCACTTTTCTTCCCTTTCTTCTATAGCTTCTGTTTTGGTTTATGTACTGTTAGTTTTACCAAAGATTTTCGTAACGTTTATATTTGTTGGTTTGTTCCAGTTTTTTTATTTTCCTTTTTATCGGTTTTCTTCAATAGTTTTCTTCTTGATTTATATACTGTTAATATTGCCAAAGATTTCCTGTAATCTTTATTTTCGTTGATTGGTTCTAGTTCCTTTATCTTGCTATTTCTACACTTCAAAATAAAAGGTGGTTAAACATTTAACAGTGATGGTATGAAAATGGGCAAAACAGTGGAGCGGATGGAGGCGTGGTGGTATAAATAGTTCCAACAACAAAGATCTGACTTGATAAAAAATAAAAGTTGTTTATAGATGAGGTAGGTGGATGACCTGAACTAGTAACAAAACTACTTTAAGCAGACGAGATTTCTTCTTTATTTTTTTGTCTGTATACTGTTAATTTTGCCAAACTTTTGGTTAACTTTCTTTTTGTTGGCTTGTTGATGTAATTTTATTTTCGTGTTTATCACTTTCTTCTTTGTATTATATGGAATTTTTGGTTTATATACTGTTAGTTTTGCTAAAGATTTACATACGATTTATATTCACTGGTTTGTACTAGTTCTTTTTCATTTTCTTAATCATCATTTTTCTTTATTTTCTTCTCTAGTTTTTCTCTTCGTTTATATACTGTTCATATTCTCAAAGATTTCCTGGAATCCCTATTTTTGTTGCTTTGTTCTACTTCTTCGACCTTCTTATTCCACAATTTTTTTCTTCTACAAGTTAGACATTATCGTATTCCTATATATTTGTATTTCGCTCTTTGACCTTGGCTTCTATTAGCAATTAGCTTCTGCTTAGCATTTCGTCGTAGAATCATTCCTCATTTCTAGTTCTATTTTAATTAGTTTATTCTATTAAATGGCAAGGTTGGTAGGTATTATCTATTTGACTTTCCCTTCCACTTCTTTTTCCGGTGTCGTTTGTGACTTCATAGTTTAGCAATTACTTCTTTGAACTTTTAGTTTGTCCATCAGAGTGATCATTGGGAAGAAACAGGATTTTTCCCCCAGCCTCAGATTCTGATATGCAGAGGAACATTCTATTATCGTTTGGAATTGCACTTATTCAGTTCCACTAAAATAGGTGGATGAAATCACAAATACGTATTCTATTGTATTTCATTGAGATCAAACTTTTTTGGACATGTTGTATTGATTGTCTTAGAACTATTGACGTTAGACGTTTAAACGTTTGATTTTTTGTGTATTTGACTTCTACTGCACAAAACAATATAATAGTTATAATACAAATACAATAATTGATTATTTTTTATTTTTTAATAGTATGTACAATGCGATCAAAGAAGAGTAAATTAGAAAAGCTTGTAATTTTTACGATGGGGTTGGATCTAAGGATGGCCACTAAAATGCGTTCGTTATTACCTACAGCTAGACTTTAAACACAACAACGCGGAAAATCCTGAGTATATCTTTCAATGTTAATTTAATGAAGATTATTCATAGCAGGTTTAGTTTGATGAGCATGCGTTATTCGTTTCACAGTATGAAAGTAATTTAAACAAAATTGATGTTACATTGATTAGAACGAAATAAACTTAAACCAAAACGAATGCAGTGTAAGAATAGTTAATAAAATAGTAAAAGTTGGAAAGGAAAGATTGAAAGCAGAAATCAGAAAATGATTTGATGAGTTATGTGGGTCGTTTCAATGTATCGATTCATTTTGTTAAATGCTTTTTGGGAACTTTTAAGTAATTGTCAGATATTATTAATCTCTTTCCATAGATGTTACAATTAACATGCAAGAACATTTAAATATAAATCAAAATATAAGCAAATCAAACACAATGATGAATACTAAGTTCACAGCGGCAGAAGATTGTAAATGATTTTTACTGGTAACAGCTGTCAATTTCAACTAGCTTTCAGTTTTAATTATTTTTTCGATCGCAAGGTATTTCCCTACAGTAATTTTGGCTACATGATTAATTACATTTGTATAGAAATATTTATATCATTGATAATCTATACAGCGCAAAACTTAAAATTAACAGTCCTAGAAGTTTTACTTATCCTTGGGCCTTGTTGACAGTTACTTTTTAAGGCAAAGCCCTACAAATTAGTTTATCCTAAATAGTTTCAAATCGTTTTATGGTGAGCAGGATAAAGTTTCAGTTGTCAAAATTTCAGATTTTCTTTAAACAATCATAAAATAATGCTTTTTGTAATATAAATATAATTTGGCCGGAACATCACCTTGATTTTTAATAAGAAAACTTACGAGCAATTTACAATAACCTAACGTATGCAAATATAATTTCAATACTTACCTCAGCGCATCCTAATGTTAATGAAAATAATTACATGTAGTTAAGGAAGGTTTCATGACCTTACATGAACCGGGCAATGTCATGCTAGTTATGTCAACTCAATTCATTTGGCCTTAGTTCTTGCGTGGTAAGTTAATGTTCTTCAGTTTTGTGTATATAAAATGATTTTATAAACATTTTGTAAATTGTATATAATAATATTAAAATAAAATTTTTAAAAAAGTTTTCTTGTAAAGGTTTTTATAAGAAAGATATTCTTATCTTTTATATTAAGAAATCCTTCTAACGTACCCATTTTGATGATTTACAGGTAACCTTAGACACTGCTGTGATTTTTATGGATACACGTCAGTGTATGGCGGCGAATCTAATATAATAGAGGTTACTTAAGCCAATTAAATAATAAACACGTCTAATGTATATGACGAGTAGTAAACAAAAACCAAAGTAAAAAACATCTAGAAAATTCTCACCATTTATCACATTTAAAGGTATACTTCATCAAGGTGATACATTTTTACAATGTTTTCATTTTTATAGATACGGTACTAAATAATTACATTGACATTGTTGATTTTTATCTGAAATAGTTACTTAATTTTTTCGAAATATCTAAATCTCTAAATCAGTTTTGAGATTGAAATCAAAAGGTAATTATTTCCCTTTCGGCAAAATAATGAATTTAGTTTCAAAATTTGGAAATTAAACTCGAACTTTTGACTACAATACCAAAATTTCGATTTTAGCCGGAAATATCTTACTGTCAACATTCCTACTATAACTTTATAATGCATTTCATGACAATTATCAGTTGATCCTAAATTTAAACCTAATATTTTAAATACCTTAGGTTTTTATTAAATACCTACTATTTCTGAATTTCGTAATTCACATGGTATTTCCAAAATCTGGCCAATATTTTTAATAAACTCTGCACACTACAAATAAGTTATAAATCACAGAACATTCCCTGAACAATAAATACGTTTTATTGGCTTTAAGAGGAAGTTGAAGTAATTTAAGACGATTTCTCGTTTATTGCATTTTCTATTGTCAAATTGCACTTTCAGAGATTTATAGCAACAGAGAACTTGATGCTATGTAGCACAAACTTTCAATGTATTGTGATACAACTTTAGAAAAAGTGTCAAGTATGTGAAATCACCTGGAAGAGCTACTAAAGGAGTTAGAGCCACAATGGGAAGACTGTTCTGGTAGAAACGCCGAAATTGGACTAACACCTTCTAGTAGAACAGACGGTGGTGTGTCAGCGCTAAAACGGTATAAATAGAACAGCCGCATTAATAATTACCATTAGAATAGAAGTAAAATGATGGAATATAAAATTGGCAGAGCTACCAATATACTTAGGTTAATATTGGACTGAAAGTAAGATTTCCTGGTAGATTTATAAAAAATTATGGTTTAATTCCTGGACAAAAACAAGATCTTCTAGAACAGCTGTCAGAGAATACAGACCTAATAACCAAATAAATCTTGTGAAAAAACTATCTATCAAATTACCATGATATCGGAATGAATGTAAGATTTTCTGGTAGAATGATCAAAGAAGCCAGGCTTAATATGAGAAAAAGCTTTCCTCAAGATACTGTCGAATAACCCAGCTTTCGTAAGTAATTGAGTATAAAATCGTTTAACAAAGCTCTCTTACAAATTAAATGGAAATAGAAATTCCCTGTAGAATGAAAGAAGAATCTTTACACCAACACAGAAAAACTTCCTTGGAAAACTGTCGAAGAACCAAGCGCCATAACCATAATTGATTGCATATGCACTTTTACACGGGGTTGCCGAACAAGTCAGTTGTGATACCGCAATAGTAAAAGGATTTCCAAGTAGGATAGCCGAAGACGCCACTTTTAATATAAACACAAAAACAAGATTTATTAATTAGCAGAACTGCTAAAGCACTTCCTGCTGTAATAATGGAATATGTATAAGCATTTTAGGAAAACTACTGAACAAGTCAACGCTAATAGCGTTATTGAAGCTTTTCTGATAGAATGATCGAAGAAGTCGGTCATAATACCAGCACAGGAACAAGGTCTATGGGAATAAACGCAACACTAATAACGAAATTGATATAAAATCATTTAGCCATGCTGCTTTACACATTAGCGCTGCTACGATAATGGTAATTATGATTTCTGGTACAGCAACTGAAGAGCTCATCGTGGAAGCAACTTAGCGGTATTACCCAAATACAAATAAAATATTGTGAAAGAATGATCGCAGCCGTTTATTTTAATACCAATACAGAAAGAAAGTCTATGGTAGCGGCCAAAAAATGCAGCACTAGTAACGAAATTGATATAAAATCTTACAGCCGCGCTACCAATCACATTAGCACTTACCGCAATGGTAATAAAATTTCCTGGTACAGTAACCGAAGAACTTAACGTCGAAGTAACTGAGCGCTATTAACAAAATGAAAATAAAATATGCTGTAAGAATGACCAAAGATGTTAGTTTTAATACTAATACAGAAACCAAAGGTATGGGAGCTGCCGAAAAATGAAACGCTAATAACGAAATTCATATAAAATCATTTAGCCGCGCTGCTTAACACATTAGCGCTGATACGATAATGGTAATTATGTTTTCTGGTACAGTAACTGAAGAACTCATTGTGGGAGCAACTTAGCGGTATTACGAAAATGCATATAAAATATTGTGATAGAAAGCTGTTCGTTTTAATATTAATACAGAAACCAGAGGTATGGGAGCTGCCTAAAAACGCAACGCTAGTAACGAAATTGATACAAAATCTTACAGCCGCGCTACCTAACACATTAGCACTCATGCCGCAATGGCAATAAAATCTCCTGGTACAGTAACCAAAGAACTTAACGTCGAAGCAACAACAAAATGAAAATAAAATATACTGTAAGAATGACCAAAGACATTAGTTTTAATACCAATACAGAAACCAGATCTGCGGGAGCTGAAGAAAAACGCGGGACTAGTAACGAAATTGATATAAAATCTTACAGCCGCGCTACCTAACACATTAGCACTCATGCCGCAATGGCAATAAAATCTCCTGGTACAGTAACTAAAGGACTTAACGTCGAAGCAACTGAGAGCTGTTAACAAAATGAAAATAAAATATGCTGTAAGAAAGACCAAAGACATTAGTTTTAATACCAATACAGAAACCAAATCTACGGGAGCTGAAGAAAAACGCAGCACTAGTAACGAAATTGATATAAAATCTTACAGCTGCGCTACCTAACACATTAGTACTCATACTGCAATGATAATAAATTCTCCTGGTACAGCAACCAAAAAACCTAACGTCGGATCAACTGAGAGCTGTTAACAAAATGAAAATTAAATATGTTGTAAGAATGACCAAAGACGTTAGTTTTAATACCAATACAGAAACCAGACATACGGGAGCTGCGTAAAACGCAGCGCTAGTAACGAAATTGATATAAAATCTTACAGCCGCGCTACCTAACACATTAGCACTCATACCGCAATGGTAATAAAATCTTCTGATACAGTAACAAAAGAACTTAACGTCGGAGCAACTAAGCGCTGTTAACAAAATAGAAATAAAAACCAGATCTATGGAAGCTACAGAAAAACGCAGCACTTATAACAAAATGAACATAAGTATCCTTCAACAGAACTACTCAACACAACTCAACGAAATTTCCTGGTCTGGTAACTGAAGAACTAATCGTCGGAGCAACTTACCGCTGTTACCAAAATGAAAATAAAATATTGTGACAGAATGGTGGAAGATGTCAGTTTTAAGAACAATACAGAAACAAAATCTAAAAGAACTGCGGAAAACGCTAATACAAAATATTTTATCTGGATTACTGAGCAAGTTAACGTTGATACCGGGATGAAAATAAAATTTTATGACCACTCAGAGCCTAAATAAGTAAGCACGAATATAAGATGGTAACAAGACATCCTCGTACAATGATTGAAAAAGTAGGCACATAACACGATTTCACAAAGTTGTCGGAACATACAGCGCTACTATTGAAATGGGTATAAAACCTTTTAACCGAGCTTCAAAACACGTTAGTGCTTATACCTTAATGGCAATGAAATTTTCTGGTACAGTAACCGAAGAACTCATTGCTGGAGTAATTTACTGCTGTTACCAAAATCAAAATAAACTGTTCTGACCGAATGACCGAAGACGTCAGTTTTAACAAGAACACAGACACAAGATCGAAAAGAGCTACCGCAAAACCTTGCTGATACCCGATTAATAACGCGATAGATACAAAAACTTTTAGCTAAACTGTTGAACAAGTTAACGTTGTTATCGGGATAAAAGTGAAATGTTACGGCCACGCGCGTTTCAAATAAATAAGCGCGAATGCCGAAATGGAATTAAGGTATCTTGGTAAAACATCTGAAGAAGTAAGGATAAAAACAAGATGGGTATACGATATTTGGTCGAGTTACCGAGCAAGTTACTAGAGCAAGTAATGAATAGGTACATAAAAGTAATAGCTGATCGAATTGCCGAGGAAGTCAGCTATAATATAAGAAGAAATACAGATTATCGGAAATTGTAAATAGGATTAGTTATTATCTATTTCTTCTTCAGCGGTCCAAAAATATGGAAATAGCAAGGCAATAGATCCAGACTATATATAGGGTGGATGCTTTAAAACTTTCCATTTTCTTTTACCACATTAGTAACATAAGGCCTAGCATTGTTGTGCAGCAAAATGACCCCACGCCTACGCTTTAGTGGACGTTTCCGTCTTATTGCTAAATGAAACTTGTTCAAAGTTTCATTGTACAGATTTTCATTGACATTTACTACAGGTTCCTTAACTCTATCAACAAGGGTCCTTCATGGTCGAAAACAATGTTAACATTACCTTGCCTGCAGAAGGTTGTGCTTTAAACTTCTTCGGTGATGGTGAACTTGAATGTTTCCATTACATCGACGACAACTTACTGGATGGCTCGTAGTAATGGCACCAAGTTTCGTCACCACCAACTATTGACAGAAGAAAGTCATCACAATTTTGCCTATAGTGTGTAAGGTGTTGCAGAGATAAGCCCATTCGCAAGCATTTTTGTTCATTAAACAAGAGACGAGGAATCCATTGCGAACAAACTTTGCTGTAACCTAGATTACGCACAATACTATGAACAGATCCTACACTCGCACCAACAACTTCTGAAATTTCTCTAATTGAAATTCGACGATTTTCTCTAATAAGGCCTTCCACCTATGCCACATTGTTTTCTGTTAATGCAGTACACCGTGCACCTGGTTATGGCTCATCCATAGTCCCTTTTTTTCCATTGTTAAATTTCCGGCACCATTCCTTCACAGTTGGGTACGCAATACATTCATTTCCATACACTGCTTGCATTCCCGTATGAATCTGCAATGGCTGCACACCCTCAGCACATAAAAATCGTAGGGCTGATCAAACTTCGACGGATTTTCAACAACACACGCCATTTCAAAATCGAAGTTTTAAAAGTCGGAATCAAATTCAAACGCCACAAACTTATTAATATGTTGCTTACAAACACTGCTAACATTAACAAACGTCCCATGAATTATTGCATTTGTTTTTAAAGCTAAGTTGATCAAAGATGGGTTTCAGTTGAACAAGCCTCGTAATATACGTAATGTACATTTTGTATTGTATTCGGCAGTCGTTCTACGGACTACTTTATTTAGTTTGAATATTGTTCTAGTTTTAGATACGGAAGAATAACTCCAATACAGTTATAGGTAGACATTATTAAGGCAGCCTGTATGCTATAATAAACATTTTGAAAGAATATGTAAAAGGAGGTAATACTATATATTATACATCTTGTATTTAACAATATCAGGGTGCTAGTAACCTAAAAGTAGGTAGCAATTCATGCGCCGACTTTTGTCGTTGTATGTTGTAAACTCAAAAATAATAATTGTATCAGCTGAACTGTACTTTCATAACGATTAAATACTTGTAATGAGTGGCATAAATAGTAGATACACCTTTTATTTTCCAGTCAACTTTTATTGGGATTTTGTTCATCATGCAGTATAATTTTCAAAAAACATATAAAGCTTAAAAACAAAAGTAAAAGTATGGTATTTAGAATTGAAGAAATAACAATTAATTAGTTAAAATGCAAAAGCCAAAGAGCATTCCTAAATCAATACATTAAATTCTTCAAATAATTACAAAATTATAAATATTTTAAATAAAATATAATTCTAATTAACAACCGTCTGCTTACTCGTCTACAATAAAATGACTTTGATCGGATGTACTTGAGTATTACGGGAACGCTAAAACCAATTAACATTTAATTAGTTTATGAAGCTGAAAGCGTTTTGTCCTTTTAAATCGTTAATAACTTAAGTGGCAACGTTAATTAAGAAAAATACTTGAAGTTTTGTTTTTAAAAACGAAATGAAGACAAGATCAGCATATCACGTGCATCGTTGACATTGACTCAATGAAGAAGATTCAGTGAAAGTGGAGAATCTACGATATTCAAGGTTAATTTGACCCCCCGATTCTACACTACATGATTCTTATCACATGTCTTCACGGATGCTGCAATATTTAAATATTGTTTGACGTTACTACAGATATTAATAAAATGCGAAAAATGCGGCAAGATTTTTAAAAATCTCTGGTTAGTTCCCTTTGCTGGATGATATAAATTAACAGTTGAAACATATTTATTAGTAATAAATTAAATTATAAAACCATTTATCATACGATTATGAACAGTAAATCAAGAAGTTGCGAAAAACCTTGAACCCTGCAAAGTCCCATTGGTCTATTCTTGAGGAGAATATTATTTAATTATATGCCTTTTATGAAGATCCTGTTACCGGTTCGTGATACTAGAAAAACATCAACCAAATTGCATGTTCATTCACATTAAACATTCTTGGTTCAATCAGCATCATAATCTATCATTACTGTTATT
This sequence comes from Limonius californicus, assembly GCA_014611495.1. Lineage (NCBI taxonomy): Eukaryota > Metazoa > Arthropoda > Insecta > Coleoptera > Elateridae > Limonius > Limonius californicus. The sequence continues at coordinate 24,146 of JABXWE010007955.1, forward strand.
TATTTATTTTTAAAGAATAAAAGTTTAGAGGGATATTGTTAGAAATCAATACTTTTCTTAAATACTTTCTTTTCAAGAGAATAAATTTGAAAAAATAAATACTTAGTTATAAAACTACTAACGTAGAAGTTTTCAATAAGGTGAAATTTGATTGTATTTATTAATTCCAGGAGATGTTACTTAAGGTTTAATTTGGGGTTTAAAAGAGAAATATTCTCCATAATCGATCCAGGAACAAATTGCGGAGTTACAACATTTCAAAATAGATTAATTACGGTTAAGTATAGACAGATAATTTTGCCCATAGATTTAATGTAAATGTAATAATTTATATATAAGGACTGCACCGTTTTCTGAAATACAAGAACAAATTTCAATTACTTTTGTATGCCGAACTTTTCTTGACTTGTTAAAAATAACTCCTTGAAACACACAGTACAGTAATATATAAACTCAACACATAATTTTTTCGCTCAAGTAAATATATTTTGACACACAAGGTCTTCTTTCATACAACAATAAGCTGCATAATCATACCTACATTAATAAATACTTCCACGTTGTATTGTGTTAGTTTCTACCAACACATGGGCGTCCTTACATATACATGCCCATTGAAAATGAGTTCCCTGAGCATGTATAATTAACAAGGGGGTGTGCAATATAACAAGTTGCAGTACAAATACATGTAGCTCCTGATACATCACAAAAAATCAACAAAACATACACAGCGAGGGACTGCATTCTTGCATGTAATAGTAAT
>JABXWE010007956.1:0-16283 GCA_014611495.1 Limonius californicus
TAAGTGCCTCTTGCGGTCAAGTCTGGTTAATGAAAATAATTCTGTGACTATATTACATAATGATAAGTACGTATACCAAATTTCAAAGAAATATCTTTAGATTTGTGGAAATTACAATAAAAAGAAAAAATAAAAAATTGAACTTTAAGGCTCTATAACTTCTTAAGGAAGGACTTTCTGCCTAAGGTATATTAGGTTTAATCGGTTTATTTTTACCTAAAGAATCTATGATTAAACGCTGGCCCATTCTTTCTGAGACACCCTGTATAAATCGGTAGTCAAGCCTTGGATCCCGGGAATCCCCGCATGATGTAAACCTCGAGTTGAAAACTTTAGTAGTAGTACGTAGGGGAAGTACCGAACAATTTCAAATACACCTTTTACGCGTTTTGTACACGGTTTTTATGTTCCTATTCAGGTAGTTTATTAAAAATAACTTGATCTGTTACCTGATAATATTTATTTGATAACTGGAAACAGGCACTTGGGAAGCATTTCGCCACAACCTTGCAAACATTACATTTACCTTCTTATCACAAACAGAATCATTGTGAAAGCAAGATTAATAGTGCCTTACTTGTAAATCTGTACATAACCAAAGAAAAATAAAATATCGTGGATATTGTATTTACCTTTATTCACAAAGAAAATCCGAAGATGGCACAACTGAATTTGAATACCACACAAACAAACAAACAAATCTTTAAGCTACACCGCAGTACTTTCTGTCCGTTATATTATTATATTCTGCAACGAAAGACTGTGTTAATTCAACTCGAGTCTACATGCAGATAATGCAATCGTAGTACTTCGTGTTATTTCGTAAATTTCGAAGTTGCATTGATATTATGCAAAAATAAGCTCTCTTAGCTCTCCTTTAATTTTCAAAGAATTGAGATACCCAAAACAGCCGATTCAGCTGACGCTGAGTTTTAAGCTTTATCTTTAACAGATGTGATTTTATTTGGGTTATTTTACAACAGGGTATTAAAATTGGTAAATTTCTACACCTGCGTGGCCGTTAACTACGTTTACAGACACACTGACACAAATTGTATTTACAGTAAAAGGCTCAAGGACTCTTGTGGTAAGTATTCTATTCTATTATAAATTTCGAATTTTGTACAAGATTGTTCGAAAAGGCGCCGAAGGCATCAAACACCTAAGGCACTGGGTTTGAGGCCTCGGAAAACCCCCGTAATATACGCCAGTGGCAATAATTTAGTCAAAATTACGCTACTTCAGTGCATTTTTTAAAGGTGGTCAAGTATTATAAAGGGTGGATATGTTAATCGCGTAGCTGTATAATAATTCTATAAAATATGTAGGTTATTTTGGACTAGACACGCGGAGTGTATCAGTTTAGTTTTTGGAGTTTGATTATAATTAAGACTACAAGCTTACTTTATGGTGGTTATTCTGAGGTTTTAATTTGATCTAAATACACTGCTCAAATAATTTAACGCACCAATTATATGTTGCGATAAAAGAAAAGTAGTGCGCTATCTACTTCAACCAAATGCACGGAATGAATGTCTGTTTCTACATCTTTAACTTTGTTAAAAAAAATTAATCAATTTTACATGCACATTTACAAGTTACTTCCAGTTTTGTTTTAGTTTAAAACGTATCAAATCGTGTAGCTGTCATCAAATAATTGCTTGTACGATCAGTCTTATTTAAAATGCAACGTATCTCAAGAAATTTACGTCGTAATGAGTGTGTAACAACCCTTACTTTGTCCGACGAAGGGTATTCTTTCCGCGCTGTCGCTGACAGGCTTGGGGTGAACCACAGAACCATTTATCGGGTTATCCAGCGTTTCAAAGAAGCTAACGAACATGACAGGCGTCCAGGGCAATGGGGACCACGTGCTACTACCGCTGTAGAAGATCGTTTTCTTCGAATGCGTGCACTAAGAGAGCGCTTTACCATCACAAGAGCCCTCCAAAGATAACTCATCAGTACATAATGTGCAGGTTAGCATTGAAACCGTTCGCTAACGTCTTCTTGAAAGAAATTTGAGAGCCACATTAACAGCTACTGGCCCACAGTTGACTGCAAACCATCGCAGACACAGATTGGATTTTGCTAGAAACCAGTTGAATTGGGAAAATAAAGATAGGAGACGCAATTTCTTCACAGACGAGTCCAGATTTTGTTTGAAGAGTTGTGATAGGCGCATTCGAGTTTTTAGACGTCCAAATGAACGATATGCCCAATGCAATGTTGCCCCCACGACTGCATTTGGTGGTGGTTCAATAATGGCATGGGGAGGCATACCTTTCACGGTCTGCACAGACCTAGGTACACATCTTCCCCAACGGCACTTTAAACAGTCATTACGGATATCTTAGAACAGTATGCTGTTCCATATGACACATACATCGGAGAGAACTTCCAATTAATGCACGACAACGCTCGGCCCCACACAGCCAGAATTGTGCAAGAATACCTAGACACGTTGGTATTCCTGTTATGCAATGGCCAGCCAGAAGTCCCAGCTTAAATCCGATTGAGCACCTCTGGGACATTCTCGCAAGACAAGTGTGATCACTTCAACCACCCCTGCATCTCTTAACGACCTTTTTTTTTCTCATTCGTTCATACTACCGCCCCCCCCCCGGAACAGCTTTCGCATTACTTCAGGGGCGTGCGGGCGTCCCTTACACACTAACCATTCATGCAACATGCACCCTAAACTTAACTAACTGAAATGCGGTAGCCCCAGCTGAGATTCGAAACCGCAGCGGAACAAGCGCAATTCACTGTGACCTCAAGTGGCAACGCGTTGTTGCGCTAGACCACCGAGGTCCCATCTCTTAAAGACCTAGGGAAATCATTAGTGGAAATGTGGGATAATCTTGAACAAGAGCAGTTAAGTATGTTAATTTCAAACACAGACCGTCGTTGTTAAGCTGTCATAACAAGTCGAGGCGGAAACACAGCCTACTGAACCTGTAAACTTGGAATTTTTCAATTTTGGAATTTTGATTTTTTTAATTTTTGCGTTGATTGTTGTTAAATTGCGTTGATTATTGTTAATTTTGATAAAATATGGTTTACTTAATTTTAAGCATTACCTATGAGTAAACGTACTTTATTACATACAATATTTTAAACAATATTGCCATTGTTAGTTGTGGTGCTTTAATTTCTTGGAGTAGTGTATATCGAAACACTATTACAAATTACAAATGTATATGTCGAATCCAGAAGATGTAATTGTACATTTCATGAAAAGGACATCCACTTCATGAAGCAGCTCCTCATACTGTAATTTCAAAGTTTTCCGCCACCTGGACAAAATTTCCATCCATTTCATGAAGTGGAACCCATCCTCTTCCAGATGGTGAAATTATACGAGATTACAGCATTTGGATAAGCAAATTGTCCATTTCATGAAAAGGTGGAATAGAAAACAATATTTGATGTAATAATTGTTGCATCGTCGCTAGTGGATGTCAATTTCGTGTTCCCTGTTTTCGTACCTATAGCTATGTAGTGAAGTCGGAAGAAAAAAAGGAATTTATATTTTTTTTCTTTATTATACTAAAAAAGGCTATACTATACTAATATATGTCAAAAAAAAAAAAAACTTTAAACGTTCAAACAAAGAACAAATACAAATATTTGAGGAATACTACAAGACTGTATGTGATAATGAAAATTTTAATTTACTGGCACTGGCACATAAACGTCAGATAATATATAATGTAGATATATAATAAATAAGTTATAATTTATTCTCATATTATGAGCTACTTGTTTGCACAATTCAGACTTATGCCACGGCTAGTTACGGGCCCTGTTATGTGATTTTAAAATTTGCCGCTACACTTGAATTAATTCCTTAATTCGTTTGCCGCTTCGTTAGAATTAATAGAACGCTATTTTAATTGAAGTCTTATTTTGGGTTACCGTTTCGGTATTTTGTTTTGTCTTTCGAAGTTCGAGATATGTTAATAGTTTCTTTGTGTCAAAATTGCAGACTTTCGTTTTTCTTCCGCGTCGACCTCGAACGCTTCCGAGAATTCACGTGTCAAGAATTCCTTCTGGAACTTCTTGCGTAATATTTTGTAATGTGGTGCAATTTTGAGGGGAGAAGTGCAGGTCCCCATTGCATTTTGAGTTAGTCCATTTTAGACCTTTGTGGGCTCCAGTTGTCCGAAATCTCCAACAATCGGCAACTGTATTTACGTAATGTGTTGCAGTGCCGGCTTTTCAGTTTTTTTCAGTGAAAGTCAGATCTTCGAGACTAACGGGTGACCTGGCAGATCGTTTTCCTTTTTCTTCGCGGCGTTTGCTATCCAAAATTTTACCGTACCGTTTTTGTTTGCTGTAGGGCAAAAGTAAATCGACTTAGTCGGATATATAAGCGATAGCAAAATGTACGCTTTGGTTTTGGACAATTAAAGATTATAATTGCTCCTGTCGAATTTAGTTCGGATCTTTGTGATGTAAAAGGAAATAAATCGTGCAAGTGTTTTGCTGGAATGTGGTTCGTTCTCGTCGCCCAAAAAAAAAGCCTCGCTTCTGTCTCCACGCTAGCTGGCACAGTTGAAACCAGCTTGGCGCTCTCCAGGGACGTAGCAGCTACATCGCTCCCAACGCTGCCCCGAAGAACGTTGTCTCCCTGGCCCCTTTATTATTTTCGACCCCGCAACTGGAAACTGCCGCCGTTATATGTGCCGTCTCCTACGACCGTCAAGGTAAAGAATCAGTTTTTTGTTGTGCAGTGTAAAATAAACCTTTTTTTGCTCGCGTTGACTTGCAGACTTCAAATTTAATTTTATGTAATTGCAAGAATAAAAATGACCTTCAGTCGCCATGTGTTAATCTGTTTTAGGATAAAACTACTAAATTGTACTATACTTTTGTGAACTTCGGCGTCACTGGTGTTTTATAACTGAATGCATAACGTAAATCCCGTTACACCAGTGGCGACGAGTTACCTGAACGTTCAAGGATAAACATGTAATGCAAACTTTTGCGTTATAATAATTCGTGTCCGTTTATTGTATTGCCACTTTCTATTTATTTTATTATATGTGTTTTAAAGTTTACTGTCTCTTATTGTGTCTTTTGTACCTGTTGGTGTAAGAAATTTGCAAGCTTTAAATATATAGGAGGAGGCACAACAAAATAAAGGTAGGTTCCATTCACGTGAGCTGTTGGCTTCTCGGCCTTCCACGAGGACCTACACAATCAGCTGGATTTGGAAGGTGGCGCCCACTTATTTGGACTCGCCCTGTACACAACTAAAGATTTTCTCCCATAAGCGATTTTTACGAACTCCCCCCTACTCCTCTGAGCTAAGCCGTAGGCCCTTTTCCATCAAGTTTGTTACGAACCGTCAAAAAGCACGATTGGGCTGTAACAAATTGGCGCCGCAACGTGGGTCTTTTTTGCGACCGTAACAGCCCAACGAGCTTTTTCGTCGATCCGCAACCGGATAGGTGGAAAAAGGCCTACAGCTTAGCTCAGAGGAGTAGGGGGTGTTCACGGAAATCGCTTACGGGAGGAAATCTTCCTAGTTGTGTACAGAGTGGGTCAAAATTAGTGGGCGCCACCTTCCAAATACAGCTGAGTGTAGGTCCTCGTGGAAGGCCGAGAGGCCGACAGCTTACAGGAATCGGACTCACCTTTATTGTGCCGCCCTCCTGTTTATGAAGCTTGCAAAATTCGTATACACACAAATACAGAATGCACAATAATAAAAGAGGCAGTAAATTTTTACACACATATAATAAAATTATTGGAAATGACAAAAGTACAAAAGAATGACAGCAAATGGTGATTTTATAGTTCCATATTACAAGCTTTTAATTTGAACGTTCAAGACAAAAAAACTCGCACCCACGGTACTATCAGAGTGACAGGAACTGGGCTCGATATTAATCCGCCAAAGGCGATCGGCAAATTCGCAATGAATTGCCTTTACAGAGATAAAATCCAGTGTGTTTCTAAAATCCGACACTTGTAAAACAGCGAAACGAAAATCACACATGATGGACACCCATCGAAAAGCCCAAGCTGCCTCTGTAACACTTATTTACGGCGGACCCCGGTAGATGGAATTTGGGAAGACCGGAGTCATCGGAGATGTAAAATTGACAGCGGAACTAACCCGACACAAACCTGCATTCCCTCAAAATATTGCAACATATTACGACACAATTCTAGAACGAAATTGACACGTGCGACTTCCGAAGGTCAATACAAAATCCCAAGAATTGTTTTTGAACGGCAAATCTAGCCTACAAAAGGAAGCTTCGAAATTGGCCTCGCCATAAATCAATCTTTAGAACAAAATAACGAAAACTGAGTTATCAGCATAAAAATGGCAATTAAAATAATGTTTTTAATTCCTATAAAGCGGCAATTAGAGTACGACATTAATCCAAATGGAGCGGCAAAATTTAAATGAACATAAGAGGCTGGTACGTAACCTCTTGGATTTGAAACAAATACGTCGCTTTTTTTGCGCTGCTGCTTATAAGGTTTGCAGGAACATTTTGCAACACCTTGCCCGCCCGAGCTTGCAGCAACCGCCTCTCGTAGAGGAAGTTGTTTCGTAAGTGCATCTTCAGGTTTAAAGAAATTGGAAGTAACAATTTTGAATGTATCATGTCCATACCAACCTTTGAGCGAACCATGCCTTGTGGCAACTTGATATACCTCGTTTTTACAATCTGTGATTATTCCCACAATATTTTGGGGATCTGCTGCTCCTCGGTCAACTTTAGGGACGGAAACAAGAACATAATCATTTACATTAAACGCCGTATTTTTACGTTTAGATGACATCAACATTTTCTCTGTCGCACGTTTCTGACCTTCGCAGGCTGCTTCTCTCTTATTTCGAATCTTTTTTCTCGATCGTTCAACTCACTACGGATTTCATCATTGTCAAATTCATTATTTGTTTCGACTGTGGCAGAGTCAAGTATCCCTTCCTCTTCATCATCTTCTCAATTTCGCGCTTCATTTGGTGACTTGCCACTGTGATCAGTTTCGCTGTCAGTTGCTTTATTCCCCTGCGGTAATTCTTTATCAGCAGGAGTATCCAGGTCTTCTTCATTCACTAAGCGTTCTAGGACTTCTTTCGGCAGGTTTGAAATAGTGAAACCCACACGCGGGTTATGGCCAGAAAGTACTTTATAGGGAGATCGCCCGGTAATTCGATGATGGGAAATATTATTTTGTCATTGCACGAAATGAAGCCCGATTGTCCAATGTGTTGAATCATTATCGGACTTCCAAGATCTGATCATGTTCTCGATATCCTGATTACTGCGCTCGGTGCTGTCCTGACTTTCTGGATGACGGGGACGTCAATTTACGATAACATATTCAGGCTACAATTCTTTCAATTCCTTGATCACCTGGCTCAGAAATTCACGACCGTTATCGCTTTGTAAGATGCGGGGTGCCCCAAAAGTTAGGTAGATTTTCATTAGTCGAGAAGTCACCTCCGCAGCTCTATTCGTCTCCAAAGGCCTCAAGAAAACGAATTTGGTACTGCGATCTTGGTAATTCGATATCCACTTAAATTTGCCATCCCGAAGAGATTGAAAATCGATAAGATCTATCTGTCCCCTTTCATTAAAATCTTTCGATGTTATTGGCTTCACGACAAGTTTACGAGATATGCTTTTTTTCTCATTGCACGATTTGCAACTTTTTAAATATACTTCAATGCAAGGTCTAGGCACACAGTATTTGATTTTTGCAGCATTTTTCATCTTTACATTTCCCCCATGTCCTGTTGAAACGTGTATTTGTTAAATTATGTATTTATTCTCTACAAAAGATACACTTATTTGTTACACTGGCAGAAACTTCCCGATACTTTTTGTTTACATCTTCTAACCTTACTTTTACACTCCCGCTTACATACTGCCAACCTAACTGTTACCAACTTAAACTACATAACTAAATTTTATTGTATTCAACACCCCCTCTCAATAAAATTCAACAGAATTACAAAACCTCTATCCATTAACAATTTTACATATACATAACAATACTTAAATATGACCTAAACCTAAACGAAATTTTTCAAACAAAATTCTACTTAGTGTGAACAAACTTGGGGTCGTAAATCCCAAGTAAGTGAAAATAAGATGTTACTGTAGAATGTTTATTAAAAACCAATAACACCTAATGGTACAATTCAGAGAGCGAATAAGCCAGACTGGACTCATTCATTAATGCATACTTGGTCAATGCAACTCAAAGAACTGACAAATTACATAAAAAACTCGTGGGTTTATATACAAATTCTATCAGTTCAATCAGCAATAATTTTGATCCATTAAATTGGACTTTAAATACGTGACCTGCAATATCAGTACATTTCAAAACATATATGCTACATCGCTAAAACTAACCTACGACAATGAAAGTTTGCAAATATCGTATTACTTCGCATCGCATTCTTTTCGATGCAATGAACTAATGCATGACCTAAATGGTATTGTGTCATGCTTACGTTATTAAATAATTAATTATAATACATTTAAATACAGATTAATAATTCAAATAAATTTAATAATGTTCATGTTAACTGAACATTAGATCAACATTTAAAAATGCAGAGAGGTTTAGGTTGTTTCATGGACTTTTTATGAAAATCGATAAATCTTTATATTGTCCTAAAATACGAAGTTACACTTGCTACAGATTCTACGTGGAAATAATTATCGCTCATGGTGTGGTTATATCTTTATTTCTGTTTGATTGTTTCTTTTGGATGCCAACAGGACCTTTGAATTACTTACTACTTACTATTAACATTTTGATGAAATTCATTATACCGTACTTAAATTTGATCACCGGTCTGTTAATATATAATTATGTTCTGGCTATCCTGCATCGTTTTGAGGAGTTGAACAATAATTTGAACAGCGGAATAGATGACGCATTTGCATGTCAGCCTCCAATAACATCTGTTAGGGGTTGGGTGGAGATAAGGAAGCAATTTAATAAAGTGTGTAATGCAAGAGAAATATTCACTGACTTAAGTACATTAATAAGAATATTTAACACTTTATTTGGATGGCAAATACTTTTTCTGTGCATACATATTGTAGTGCATATTTCAGAAACTATTTGTGTTGTGATTGTAATGATTGCTTTCGAAATATTTTCGAATAATCTTTCACTGGCAGCCAATTTAATTTTGTTAAAAATATTTTGGTGCAATGTCCTTATAGTAAGTAAATTGTACAATTTGATATGCTGAGTTGCAAATGATGTATCGTATAAAATTTTTCAGATTATGATCGTACTAATAACAGTAGTGTGCCATAAAACCACAAAAGAAATTCAGCGCACACCAGCAGTATGTTATGAGCTACTTCAGCGCTTTCCTGCAGCTCACAATAATTTTCAAACAGCGATTTTGAGAGAAGAATTAATTATATTTGCTCAACAGTCTAGTCTACAGTCGCCTTCTTTTTCAGCTGCTGGATTTTTCAGTGTTAGTTACAAAATGATATTTGGACTGTTTGGCACGATTACTGCGTGTATTATTGTACTAATACAAATTAACAAATAATTATGTAAACCTGAATTCGGTATTAAATATGCAAACAATTGTAATAATGTTTAATTGTGCTCGTTGTTGGATCCGCTCGTAGAATTGCTCCATTTTTCAGTTGTAGATGTGGTCAATCATACTTTGCCATTTAGAATTCATATCGTGATAATGTCTAAAATAGCTATGACAAAAATAGTGGAACAAAAGCGTCTATGGCGCTGTTAACTCTTGTAGAATCTAAGATAAACATTTACAAGTAATGGGATTAAATTATTTAGATAACTTGCAAAGCTCGTGTAAAATTACAACATGTTTATAGAAAACTAAAAAGCATACAATATACCATATAAAAAAAGACCATTAGGCATTGTACAAATATTTTTTTACAACTTAGTGGTTCAAAACAACAAAAATATGCAATATCTGTTTAATTCAAAATAAAAACATAGACACAGGAAAAGTTTGAAAACGGCAGACTAATAGGGTTTCTCAAATAAACGGGCAACCATATAAAGAACCAAAAGTAAATTTATTTTATTCATAAACTTAGGATTACAATTAATGTAGGTTTTACATTTCATATCAAAAAAAGCAAAGTATTTTCAAATATAATGTTTAGTGGTCATCCTCATCTTCCTTGGTGGGCAATTTGTAAATTTCCTCCCAGAAATGAATGTTTCTTGCATCTGGCAAGTATTGCTGGAATGTCTTGAGATTATCCATTTTTTTCTTATTAATTGGCAAAGGATCGGTATAAGCATTTGCTTCAGGCAAAGGTATAGTTTTTTCTTTTGATGTTTGGAGATGGAATGTGTATGTACTTAAGCCATCAATATACTGTTTCGCAACCACTTTGTTTGGGGTATCACAGGAGTAGATGAAATGCATAAATTGATTTATTTTAAAAGATACCTTAAGGTCTTTAGGTGTTCCTCTATCCTGAGACTCTACAGCAACACAGTTCTTTTTATAGTGTGCGGGCCACCACATTTTAAAATCTTTAATGTCTTCGGTTTTGGGGATGTTTACAACAAACCGTTGCTTTTTGGCAGACTTGGCTATGCGTTCCACATATTCTTGAAGAGTGTACGTATGATCAAATTTTCTCAAGTATCGCTTAACAACAGCGAAATCACGGTCACATGGTAAAAAGGAATGGCCTCTTATTGGGAAAAACTGATTTATTGTGGTAAACCGTTCCAAAGAAGCTAACGCCATAAACATCCTTACCATTGTGTTGTTCTTGTTCTGAGCTAAGCATCCATCCGAAAATAAATACAACTGCTTCACATCTTCTGATATGTTTTTGAAGTAATCAGCAAGAAAGGAACATACCTCATTAGGCCCTTTGGTGGCAGTAGCTTCTTGATATACATAGAATGTGGCTGAATTGTCTCGCAGATTGTGTATACAAAATACATTTACAACAAGTTGTCTTAAATAAAATGCTTCCTGAATAGGAATATTGGGCAGCTGAAGGTTTTGCATGTAATCGATACAGATAGCTAATACAGTATCATCTGATTTCGCCAAATTACTAATTTCCTCAATTTTTTTATAGAATTTACGTGCTCTCCTCAGATGGATTAACTTTTCTGCAGTTGCTACCCGTTTTGCTGTATCATTTAAAATGTTGCTGTTTATTTTAAGTTTTAGAGTTTCACACTCACAACAGGTGTCTACTTTTGGGCGACCAAATGTCAAAGAAAATGATTCATGAAAAATTTTTAAGTAAAAGTCATACTTTATATTTCCATGTTCCGGATATTTCTTCTGAAATAACTCGTGCAAGATTTTTACATTTAATTGCTCATGTAGGTAGTGGTATTCACGAGAGCTGTAATGCGACTGTTTAACAGGGAAAGAAGCAATGTGTTCTTTAATAACTTCAACAGTTGAACCAGGAATAGCATTGCCTGATCTACCTTGCCCTCTTCGATCTTGTGGTGACTTGCCAACACGCAACAGCAGACAAAGACGTCGCACTATATCAGGTGTTATTCCATGAATGGCTATAAATCCTTTTTTACAAACATCATATTTTCCAGCAGAGCAAGAAACTGAGTAATAAAATGAAGATCCATTCAAACGTGCACCATCTTGTTTACGTGGTCTTCTGTTTTTAACTGGTGCTGTTGATATTAAACTCTGCAAATATGCATCCTGTTCGTTTTTTGTTGTAAACTCTAAAAACTTTGTAAAAATTTCCAATCTATTACCTTCAGAAACTAAAGTAAAGCACTTTCTTCGACACCTATAATCAAGAATAACACTCCTTAGTACTGACACAACAGAGTAATTAGATTTAAAATAACTTACTTGCAGTCTGCTCCAGGTTCTTTTTTTGGTATGTTCTTCCCTTTATAGTTTGTATAAGGCATAAATTTAACTCTTGCTAATTTAATTTTCTCACTTTTATAGTTAGACACATTCCTTTTCCCCTTCTTTCTTTTATCTATTTCAGGTGTTTCGCTCTCACCTGACGACATGGTTATCAATAATATCAAACACGTGCAACTGCTGCTAGCACTCCGTAACAAATGAAATGTAACCTTGGTGGTGCTCTTTCAGTTGTTCAGTTAAGAAAACCTATAAGTCGGCGACTAGTAGGGTTTCTCTATCAAACGTAAACATTCGCATGCCGCCAAACAAGTATGCATGTAAGTAACTAATGGGATTTCTCGACGGAATGATGTGTCTACATCTAAAGAACAATATTTGTGGAAAAAGTCAAAATGGCGAAATTGACGACTTATAGGGTTTCTCAAATAAGCGATTCAATTCTAATATAACTAATTCAGTTTCCAACTCAATCACTGATGTGATATTACGATATGATAATACTCTTATTACAGAATGCAACCTGAATTTAGTTAAAAGGGACAACACTTCGACGTGTTATATATTATCGTTCCTCCTCCTCCTAGCCATTATTCATCCATCTTTGGACATAGACCTCTTCTAATTCTCGCCATCTATCTGTTTTTTTCAACCAGTCCTTTCCAACATAATCCTGCAGTTTTCTTGAGATCGTCACTCCATCTGATTTGGGGACGTCCTGTTGCTCTTTGTCCCAGGTACAGTTAAAATAATTTTAAAAAGTGGCTGTTGGCGGCATGGGCTCCCAATATTTGCATGTCAGTTTTTGGGAATTTTTAAATTTACGGAAGATCTGGCATATTGCCTATAAATTGTGTCATCGGCGGCCCATTGTCCCTGCCTTTCACAGCTGCAGAACTTCCAAGTCACACGTGCAAGCGTTGCTAACGTGTGGGTTCCACACGTAGCCAGAGTGACGTCACATACCCCACTTATTTAGGTGAATTTTGGTGCCCTAGATGTTTATGTTTTGTTTTTCAGTTGGAGAGTACGTTTCTCATGTATATTATTACATCCGATAAGAGAAAACGTAGAAGGCTTATAATTAGCTTTTAATTTAGTATTGATAAGTTAATTATTAAATACATTGTGCAGTAATGATACAATCCTATTTATAAGTGTATTATATCAGTGTAAACGTGTAGTTTATTTTTTATTATAAGTATCAGAATGTATTACAATCAATGCTTTTCTTTCAGTAAATTAAATAAATTTTTAATAATATTTTTTTATATTTTTGTTTTCGATATGCTCGCGCCCCCCATTTAGTATAATCACGCGCGCCCCACAGGTTGAGAATCGCTGGGATTACCAATAATCTCAATGAACTGTGTGACGCCTAATAATTTCACACAAAAATGATACTATAAATATTAGTGAAAAAGTCCAAACCCCTCTTCCTACTACGCCACTGCTCTGTAGATGAATTACTAAAAATGATTATGTTAGCATCCCGGTGAACTCAATCGAAGATGGGCTGAGTTCCAATAAGATAAAAAAAATAGGCGCCACCGACTTCTTAATTACTAACACAATCCTAGATATAAATAATTAGAAAAGTCGGATTCTCAGGTCCAGAATTCACCTACCTTTCTTTCTGTAGTAGTACACGCTTAGTCAGATATTTACAATACAGGAATGAAAAGACAAATTGCCACTAAATGAAAATTTAATGTTCAACTAAAATCTTCTGAATCTGTATTAATACAAAAAAAATTAATTATCGTAGTAAAGTCAATTTTACGTAGGAGTAACTAAATACCCTACTGAAACCAACTCAAACACAACCTAAGTAATTATTGCGTATCGGTACACAACATAATATCTTAAACACAAAAACAACCCCCAATGCGCAAGGCTAACGAAGAGATCTCCCCGGATAGACGAGCGATAATATAAACAAAGTAAAAATATGACCCAAAATTTAACTACAAGACGCAATAATATACACCGGTCGGAGTACCCTGTATATAACAAAACCACGTAAAATTGTCGTACTATTACAACATCATAACAAAATGTATAATTTCCCCAATAATATAAAGTTTAGATATTTACGACGAATAATAATAATAATTGTTAAATATTGTTAAAAAAAAATTTAGAACCAGTGATAAATAAATTAAATCTTAGGCAGAAATATAAGATTTTCACTTCCCTTTGAACGAATATCTCGTATCTCCACACGCAGAATGCAGGAATGTGACCTCCAATCGCAGGTGTCAATTGAATCCAGATATGTTCACGGCCAAGTGGATCGGAATTTCCGTGAAACGTAATTTCTTCTAATCGTAATCACTTTTAATTCTTATACGGGTGGATAAATTACCCCACACTTCGTGCCTAATTTTAATTAAAATACCAAAGTTAGCAAACAAATCCAAGAGAACGAAACAAGACAAGCGCTTGAAACAAAAACTTACCAGATGTATTTATTCTGGCAAAACCAGTAGCTTTTCAACTGTGGTAAATTAATATCGGAAAAGAACTTCCTGAGTTAATTACTTCCAAACGAAGAACCAAAACTCTTAAGTGACGTAGATTTTTAGAATGGAAAAAAACTTCCCTATTATAACGAATAATTTCCAATCTACGACAAAAAAATACCTCAAGAGAAAACAATCGTAGTAGCTTGAACAACGAACTACGTGTGTCTGTCCTGTTTTCAAAAATCTCCCCTCAAACTTTTTAAACTTGGACTCGCCCAAAATTCAACAGGTCTACCAGCTTCGAAATATATATTTTACTACAATTGGGGAATAATACCATACGCAAAATGAGTTGTCTAAAAATCAGGCGTAAGAAACGTTACAAATTCCCCCCCCACCAAGATATTTCGAAGATCAACACTACAGCCAACACGAGAAAATGAAAGATAAACAAATCCAAGAAGAGACGTAGCTAACCTTGCTATCAAAACATCCGACGCCCAACCCACATACTGAATATGAACCCAACCCCCCAAAAAAAATATCAATCGAAAACCCCCAACGAAAATCCACAATCCAACACGAAACACAACTATTTACACACATCGCCAACCTAAACGTTCAAGGATCATAGCAAACATCATCACGAGGAAACGAAACAACTAGAATCTCAATCTCAACCACCTGCACAGTAACCAACAATCAAACAATTCTCCAGCCAACCAACTGATCAATCAACCAACCAATAATCCACCAACCAACACATCAACCAATCATCCGGCTAATCCATCAACTACCAACTAACTAACCAACCAACAAATCAACTAAATAACCGGATAATCCAACAAACGTCAACCAACTACCAACCAATCAAATGATCAATCAATCAACTGAGAAATGTTCAAAGACGAGATGTAAATGCCTGAATATAGTGACCTTCCCTTCAATGCCCAACCAACCACCCTAGAATCCTATAAGGGAAAAGAAATAGATGAAAAGTGCCTTTTTGTGACCTTCCCTACAATGCCCAACCAACCACCCTAAAATTTCTAGTCATCGTCCGACGAAGGTTCATGGTGTGCCTTTAGATCTTTTGCGTGCCAATTTCCTTTAAAACGACCATCCATATCCACTAATTCGAAAGTCCAAGGAGAAAGTTTCTTCTTGATCTTAAAGGGTCCAACATACTTCGGAGCTAACTTGGCGGAGTAATACTTATACGCACTCGATAACAATTTATTCCGATGCCAAACCATTTGTCCAGGAAAATAACTAACATCCGTACGGCGTAAGTTGTAATTCTTCTTACTTTTCTCGTAGGCTTTCAGTAATCTGATGTGTATGTTCTTATAAAGCTTCCGAAACTCTTTAGATCGAATGTGAATCTTGGCTACATCACGCTTGATCTCGACATCTTCGTCTTCTTCTAATTCCTCATTGTTGTCCTCAACATTTTCTCCATCCAATTTTATTTCTCGTCCAAAATTGATAAAATACGGCGTTAATCCTGTCGATTTATGTTTCGTAGTTCGTAAAGCACAAGCAACTTTTGGCAAATATTTATCCCAGTCTCGTTGATTATCAGAAAGATATGATGAAATTGCAGTTTTCAAAACTCTATTAACCCTCTCTGTCGGATTGGCTTGCGGATGATATAATGCAGTAAACTTGACTTGAACTCCATAATTATCAGCCAAATTTTTAAATTCTTTGCTTCGGAATTGTACTCCATTATCGACGACAATATATTTCGGCACCCCAAACAATAAAAATACCTCCTCCTCCAAATGTCTAATGATGGCAGGAGTAGTAGCAGAATGCAAAGGAAAAACTAACGGAAATTTACTAAAGTAATCGGCGACAACCAAAATATATGAGTAACCACGCTTTGAACGAGGCAAAGGACCAATTAAATCTGCTGAAATTAA
>JABXWE010007958.1:0-44134 GCA_014611495.1 Limonius californicus
GTTATATCTTCAATCACAATGACAACAAAATTTTATAAATTTGACATCTACAATATGTTCGTTTGCTGATAGCTTATACATTTCGTTCGAGTTCTGTTTTTCTTACTTTTATAAGCGATTTTCTTAAATATCCGAAAAGTTTTTTAAATTAAGCATATCAAGATTATGAAGAGAGAAAAAGAAAGTTATTAATTATTACTGTATTCTATTTAAAACAATGTAAGTTTGAAACTTAAAAATATTTTTTTGTATATACACACATATACATCTCATTCCATTAAAATTATGGCATTTCTCCTACTCTAAAGCCAGTTATTTCGTTTCAAAGGAATTGTATAAATGCAGCCATTTCTGTTTAATTACATATATATTTTGGGGAAACAAAAATAGGCTTAAGTTATACTCCTTAAGTAAGGAACTATTTTTCCAATTAAACGACCTACCTGATACGATTTCGGAGATCCCCGTAGTGTACCTAGTATAATGGATACTAATCTGTATATACAGTCACTTCTCGACTTACGCTGGGGTTCAGTTCCCCAACTTCGGACGTAAGTCGAATTTCATACAAAAACGCCAGAAGCCTGCAAGATATATATTTGACGAAAACTATAAAAAATTGATAC
Source organism: Limonius californicus (assembly GCA_014611495.1). NCBI lineage: Eukaryota > Metazoa > Arthropoda > Insecta > Coleoptera > Elateridae > Limonius > Limonius californicus. The sequence continues at coordinate 627 of JABXWE010007958.1, forward strand.
ATTTTTAAATTTTTTTTTTGAAATTTTTTCGTCGTAACTGCAGATGGTCATAAGTCGAGGTGGTTTAACTCGAGAAGTGACTGTAATTAAAAATGGTTATATCTTCAGCTGTTGTATATGCATAGCTGAAGAATTAAATGTCATTTTATTTTAATAATGGTTACCTAAAATATTTTTTGTTAGAAAGTAGTTCTTACGACCAATCATATGATCCATATAACAAATTCTATCCAAATTAACCAACTTTTTAATTAATTAGTGGATCAATGAAAACTCCTAAAACTTCAGATAATTCTGGATCACAAGTTAGATACAATTAAAATCCTTCCCTAACCTGCTTTCCAACAATGATCAGGTCAATTTTTTCATTCTGAGCGATTTTGGCAAGAATTTTAGACACATGAATAGGTTGAAGAGTTTCATATTCAGCTCCAGAAACTTCGACATGAATTCCTTTATCTACACCCATGGCAAGGGCAGTCCTTATAACTTCTTGCGATTGCATTGGGCCGCAAGACACAGCTATAACTTCTGAAGCCAATTTCTTTTCTTTCATCCTAACAGCTTCTTCGACAGCAATTTCATCAAACGGATTCATTGAATGCTTTACACCCTCAGTTACAACCCCCTTTTTATCGGGTTTAACTCGAATCTAAAATAGTCGAGATGGTGAATTAACCTTTGCCTTGGGTATTATGAAATAAATAATTCAAGATAAATATTTGCCTAGTTTATCCTCCTACCTTGACTGCATAGTCAATAACTCTCTTAACACCGACAAGTACACGAGCCATGGTTTTAAATTAAATTACTGGAGCTCTTATCGAGTAAAACTGAATACCGCTCCAATTAACCTGACCTACAGACAAATGAGAAGTGGTCGGTGGACTTTGAACAATTCAAAGTGTCGAGGCACGGGGGAACATATGTTTTTGACGTAAATACAAGTTAGGAACCAGTGTACCAACTGCAATATAAACTACAAATACAGAATTCCCTGTTAGTAAATAACATTTTTGTAGTTTTTATTTTGATTGGGCGAGATCAAGGACGCGGTTTCTTAACATTTCTATGCAGTTAGGCCACATTTGGCTCATTGTACACCCTAACTATACATTTTGCCCATCTGGGGTAGTTCCACCCCAGCAGTGATTTTTAACGAGTTACACATCGCAATGGCACAGAATGTACGGCTTTACTTCTTTTCCACCAGAACGTCCATTTTAAGATTTTTCCGCGCTAGAAAAATCCTACCCCCGACCTCAACCAGAACTGAATCTGCGTTGCTTGGATCTGTATGCAATTGCGCTAACCACTAGACTTATTGAGTTTTGAAATACGTAGCAGTTATAATAGTAATAATATTTGATATGGTTATAATAGTCTTCGTATAGTCCGTCCGGCTATTATTCTTTAGGAGCTTGCCAGTAATAAGTTAAGTTCTTAGAATGCGAAATATCATAAGTATATGGCAGAGATAGATACAGACCACAAACTTGCACGATTTAACTGGATGTGCGGAACCATCAGAAGAACATTACAAGGAAAAAATAGAACTGAAACAAAAATAAAATTATATAAAACAATGGCAGTGCCAACTTTTATACATATATGGAAGCGAAACGTGGACAATACAGGCAAAACAATAGAATAGAATCCAAACATCAGGAATGCGATTTCTCAGAGGAATAAGCGAACATACATACATACAGACTACCCAACGTGGATATAAGAGAACAACTTAACATATTTAATTTAAACGACAAGATAAAACAGTATCGAACAAACTGGAAAATACATGTAGATAGACTGGAAGAGCGTCGCCTACCAAAATAGGCATGGAATTACCGTACAAGAGGCAAAAGAGATGTGGGAAGACCACGAAAAAGATGGTCAGACCAACTTTGAAAAAGGAGCCGGAATAGATCGAAATGGTCTAAACCGCGTATGAAGAAGAAGTTATAATACTCGAATGCAAAATGTAAGTTAATACATGGAATAATGACAAAAATGCCGAATGCAATAATATCGAATACAAAAATGGTATAAATGGGAATAGTGTAAAATTCAATTCGGAAACGCCAGCGTATATAGATGGAGCAAATAAATTAATATATGGTTGTCGTAAGCGAGATAAAGTTCATTAGTGGAAATCTGTTTAAATCAGGCGAATACTGATATTTTGCTTTTAAAAAGTTACAGTAAAATTCTTTGGCATATTGATATAGTCATTCGACCGATATAAGAAGTAGGTATATTATCTGCTCTAGTAGCTTTTCCCAGTTGAGCGTGGAGGTAATTCAATTACATAAAAAGTCGCAAGGTATATTGTTTATTAAACAGAATACAGGTTAAGAATTGGTTAGCGCATTGCCTTCTTTATTAAGAATAATAATAATAAAGAAGGCAATGGTTGGCGCCATGTCCCCAGCTCCGTTACAATAATAGAAATGTGTTATTTCTATGGTTACAACCATCGGAACTGACAGACGTCCACAGTCGTGCCAATTTGATCTAGTAACAACACTAATACCCATTACCAACATTACGTGCATGACCATTATTATAGTTGTATTGTTTCACCTTAAAATAAATATATAGTCATTTAAAAATTTACTGTGTTTATTTATTAGTCACAATAGTAAAAAATAATATACTGTGGACATTTTACTGTGTATTTTTCCTTTTTAACCTAGCATTTCGATACCTTTTACTAGCAGTTAAAATTCTATCCTTATAATAGTACCTCTTGGCTGCCTACTTCATCAATAACAAATTTAAGTGTGATAAATAATTAAAATTTCACAGCTTTATAGTAATTTCATGGCAAAACGCAATTTAAATAGCCCGCTTTTATCTGTCAACGCCAATTTTTATTTTCATGAAACTGGCACCTCGTTTGACTAGCTATTAGTATTTACATCTTAAACCAAACGCACTACTTGTCACGTGACATAAAAGATCCATCGGACAAACTGTATCAAATATCACGCGCGTTCGATTCGCGCACTGGTTCTGGCATATATCTAATATTTAAATATTAGATATATGGGTTCTGGTTCCGTTTGACAGATAAATGACAGAATTTTTGACAGCGGTTGCTTGTTGTCCCTGAATGATGACGTCATGTCATAAAAGCAAACGAACGAATTGGTTGCTGCAGCGGTTGGTGATTGTTTACATATGTACGTGTAATACTTTCAATTCGAATATTGTTTTTATCATTGAAAATGTGTTCTTTGCCAAAAAACTTAAATTGTCCGTTGTGGCATACGTTGAGGACGAAATAGCGCAAACTTCAATTTATACAATGCAATTTGTATCAATTGTGCAGGTTTACAGTAACATGAAAGCATTGCATTTTTATACTACAATACATTTTTTTTGAGAAATACGAATTTCTCTCTATTTGGATTGGATTTCATATGCTTTTTAGCTCAAAATCATCCACTCCTGGATGTAGGCCTCTTCCAAATCTTTCCACATTTTTCTGTTATAGGCTGTTTGTATCCAATTCTTTCCTACTATTCTCTGGATATCGTCTCGCCATCTTTTCTGGGGTCGCCACACACTTCTCTTGGTCTCTCTCGGTCGTCAGTCTATCAGTTTGTTGGTCCATTTGCTCTTCTCTTGACGTGCTACAAGCCAGCCCATCGCCATTTCAACTGTGTTGACCTTCTTGTCACATCTGTGATTCACGTTTTTCTTCTGATCTCTTCATTTGGCACTCGATTTCTCAAACTAATTCCGAACATGATCCTTTCCATTGCACGCTGCGTTACTTGGAGGATGTGTAAGGATTTTCGTGTTAACGCCATTGTTTCTAAGCCATATGTAAGAACTGGCAATATACATTGATCGTAAACTTTTCGTTTCAGATTTATTGGTATATCATTTGATCCTAGAATGAACCTTAGTTTACCAAATGCTGCCCAGCAGAGTCATTTTTTTAGACGAATTTCGACAGTTTGGTTTTCTTTGCCTAATTGAATTTTATGTCCAAGGTATATGTATTTGGATACTTAATCTAGGGTTTGGTTTTCGATGGTTGTTTGTGTTTGTTCAGGACACATTATTTTGCTTTTACTCAGGTTAATTTGTAATCCGATTTGGGTCGATGTTTGATGGAGTTCTTCTACCATTGTTTTTAGTTCTTCAGTTGAAGTGCTGATCAGAATGACATCATCTGCAAATCTCAAGTGATTTAGTCTTACTCCGTCAATATTAATTCCTTTACACTGTCAGTTCACATTTTTAAAAACATCCTCCAGGGCCAACGTAAATAACTTCGGAGAGATGGTGGCTCCTTGCCATATTCCTCGTTTAATTAGAATTTTATCGGTCTTCGTGTCTTCTTCCAGTGTAATTGTCATAGTTGCCGTGTCATAAATATAGTTTATGAGGATTGAGTATATGGTGTCAACTCTTGCCCACGTTTCCACCGAGTTGAATGCCTTCTGGTAATCGACGAAAGCCAAATGTAAGGGTATATCGTATTCAGTCATTTTTTCGATTAACATACATATACTTTGCAGATGATCTATTGTGCTGAAACCCTTACGGAATCCAGCTTGTTTTGGAGGTTTGAATCTAGTTTGTCTGTCAGCCTATTTGTTACTATTTTTGTTAGTAGTTTATATAAGTGGGATAATAAGCTAAGCGGATGATAGTTCTCGAAATTGTTTTTATCTCTTTTTTAAATAGCACGATTACTTCTGCATTTATTTAATAGGATTTTGACACTTTCTCTTAGTTCTTCTCCTCCCGTTTTTGGCATTTTCAGTTTTTCATTTGTATGAGTGCAATCCATAATTCATCTTTATCTATTTCGGGAATCTCTTCTGATCCCACATTCTGAATGTTTTGTCTCGTGTATTGTTCTTCTTGGTATTTTGAACTATAGAGTTGTTTTTAGAAATCTTGTACCACGCCCACTATTTCTTTCCAACTTGTCACCAAAATGCCCTGTTTGTTTCTTAACTTGTTGATTTGTGTTTTTATTGTTATCAATAGTTTATTTTACGAGTTTTGTGTTGTAATCTCTTAAATAACGGATTCCTTATTATTGAAATTAAACAAAATACTTGCTGCTTAATAACTGAGTACAATTTTCAAGACTTTCATTAAAGTCCACGACCTTTCCATTCACAATACATCTGAGGGCTTTCATTTAGCTTGCACGGTGCAGTAAGACTGCAAAATTTGCGTAAACAGAAGCTTTACAGAATGTATTTTCTTTGTTGTAAAGGGTAACAGTAAAATACAGATGTTTTGCAAATATTTTCCAAACAAGAGACATTTTAACGAGCGCGGAAAAATTTCTTTGAAAATTTCAATGAGTAAACGGAGAGAATAAGTTCTGAAAGAGAGAAATACAGATGAACCAAGTTCAGCAGATCCCAAAGCTGGTTGATGAACTGACGGGCCAACTTTGCTGGCGACGTCATTGATTTCCAAACGAACGCGAATGGTTGCTGTTTGGTTAGCCTTGCGGGCAACCACATTTGCAACAAACAGCAATTGAACGTGTTTATCATTATCATCCAGGACTCATGTAAGTGTAGCCTCCACACCTGGGGTGAGCTAGACAGGTAAAGCCGGGAACCACCGGGATCTTGGGCAAAGGGGTTGAGAAGCGGACGCCTGTTTGGCGGATTACGGCGCATTGCGCTTCACCTAATTCGTAATTTTTTTGTTTTTGTAGTTTTTTGTTGATTTTTGAAGTAGATAACTGAAAATAGTTTTAGTCTCTATAATTAAATGTTTTAGGTATAATAGAAAATAAATCTGTATAGTGGACACATAGTGTTTTCTTTTGCAAGAGGCGATCTGTATTCGAATTATTTTTCGAAACAAATAACATCTCATTAAAATACAGTTAACATATTCTAACTGTTAAGTGATTAATTCATAACCATGATAAGATAATTTTGAAAGGCAAAAATATTTTTGTTTAGAGTCAAATATGACCCTCAAGTTAATTAGTATTTATTGCTTTGATTACGTAAAAACATCCAATGGCACTCTGATTAAAAATTTTTATTTTATTATGTATCTTTGTTTTTAATTTTTAAACTAAAAATTTGGAATTTTGGACTATTACATCCAAAGCTTGATTCTTTTTTCACTGAGTCATCCTAGCTCCTCTTATAATTAATTTATCAAGATTCTTTTTTTTTGTTGAGGTAGTAGTTTCCGCATTGTTATGTTCTCGTTCAAGCTAAAATTTTACCTTTCTTAACTATTGTATTTTTGAAGTCATTATCAGATAGATTTTTTTTATTTATTTTTGGATAACTATTTACAATCTGTATAAATACAATAAGTAAAGTTTATGGTAGAAGATAAAAAAAGTGGTATGGTTAAGGCGTGGGAGTGACGGTCCTGTGGTGTCACTCAGTTGTTACTGTTTACGTTGTTGTGAGTCTATTATGTGAACCGAGTTGGCAAGTCAAGAGGGCGGAAACGTTTTAGTCTATGGGTGTGTTCACTGTTGTCGAGCAGGTTAATTGCTTGAGGGTTAGTGTGGGACGATAGTTTATTAAGATATTTTTCACTGCATAAACTTATTTCATCTTTCACTGTATTCACTTTTAAATATTTTAGGATGTCGGTGTTTCTTACATAGTACGGAGCGTCAGAGATAATAAGAAGCGTTTTATTTTGAAACCGTTCAATGATGTGGATGGTAGAAGTAGCTGCTGTGCCCCATAATTGCAGTCCGTAAGTCCAGATGGGCTTAAGGGCTACCTTGTAAAGTAGCAACTTGTTTGTGAGGGAGAGTTTGGATCTGCATCCGAGTAGCCAGCAGTGCTTCCTTAGTTTCATACCCAGTTGCTTGCGTTTCTTCCAGACATGGGTCTTCCAAGTTAGTCTGTTGTTTAGGTGCATCCCTAAATATTTTAGGTCTTCGAGTTGAGGCAGAGGAACGTTGTTAAAGACGATGGGCGGAGACATGCCTTTGCATTTAGTGGAGGGTAGCCGCTACTGTTGGATCTTTGTGTTTTGCTAAGAGGATCTTCTCATCGGCAAACATGGCCGTCACTGAGTGTCTGCTTGTAGGAAATTCTGCTGTGAACAATAGGTACAACATTGGGCTGAGAATGAGAAGGATTTGAGTATTATGTAGTAGCTGTGCGGGATGTTTTTTTTTTTAGTTTAAACAAGAGCCCTTCGTGCCACACTCGGTCAAAGGCTTGGCTGTCGTCCAAGGAGACCGCTGCACAGTATTTCTTTTCCTCAAAGGTTGCGTTGATTTTATCTACGATCTTGTGCACTTGTTGGATTGTTGAGTGGCCTTTTCTGAATCCGAATTGGTGGTCTGGGATCAGATTCAGGTCCTCAAAAATGGGTTCTAGTCTACTCAGGAGTAATTTTACTAGGAGTTTGCCCAGGATAGGTAGAAGGCTGATAGGTCTGTAGGAGGAGGCCTGGTTTGGTGGTTTATCTGGTTTTGGTATGAAAATCATTTGTGCAATCTTCCATTGTGCCGAGAAGTAGCCTAACCTTAACACCGCGTTGAAAATTAGAGTTAGCATAACGATTCCTTTGTGGGGAAGTTCTTTGAGTGGTTGACCCGTAATGAGGTCAAAGCCAGGAGTTTTTTTGGGATTCAGTTTGGTGCTGATCAGTTCTTTAATTTCTCTTGGTGTGGTGAGTTGGGGCAGCGGGGACATCTGATATGGGGTGGCTAGCGATGCGTTGATTACTTGTTCCTCTTCCAACGTTATTTGGGAAGGTAAAGATTGAAATACTGATGTGAGGTGATTGGCGAAAGTGTCTGCTTTCTCTTGGTCTGAGCGTGCCCAGGATCCGTCGTTTCTTTGTATGGGGGGAATTGGTTGATGTTGTTGTTTAATGTTTTTTGTGGCTTTCCATAATGTATAGTCTGAGGCTGCAGTGGCGCTCAAGTTTTGAAGGTATCTTTCAAAGGAGTCGTTTTTGAGCGTTTTTATTAAGTCTTTCAGTTCTGCGGTTACTTGGTTGAATCTCCTTCTATCGGAAGGATAGCGGGTGGATTGCCAGATTCTTCTTAGCCTTTTTTTCTCAGCGATTTTTTGTTTTATTATTATGGGAATCAGATAGATATGTGTTGATAATAGTGCACCTGCATTGCCCTTGCAGTCTGTTTCACTGTATTCTAATTATTGTTATGATAAACCAAGAAAGTTTCCCAATAAAAAATGGGGTACCCTTTAAAAAGTTTTAAACTAAAATTTTCTCTCTGCCAACGTCGTGATATGTTCCATGTGATTTTTTCGTTTGATGTTCCGTTTCTTCCTCAAAAGTGCCTAACATAATTCTTTCGAGAATAGGGTGTTGTATTAAAAATTTTTATTAATCTATAAATGCAAGATACAAATAATATATAAATTGGAAGCAAATTTTAGGGGAATGGGAAACAGAACTAGCATTAAAACAAATAAGAAAAGAGGTTTCACTTAGAATTTATTTATTTATAAAGTAATTCATTTTATTCTAACAATACTTGAACACATAATTTTATACATTTAAATTTGCAGTTTACTTAAATGTGTAATTTTAATTTAGATATATACAGGCATAATCATAAAATTGCACAAAAAATGAGACTTTTATACATAATTATGGTAAACGGTATAGAAATAATAAACAGTTATCTACAGTTCAATGAAAAATTATTTTTACTATATCTAAATAACGTTGTTATGATTATCGAAGATACGAAGAACTGGAAATTCTAATGAAAAATGAAAGAGACAGACTAGTACTTCTTTTATTCATGCTTTAACTGAAATAATTTACCATCATGCCATAGTTGCTGATCTTTTAATTATGTAACGTATTTTGAAGTAAAAGGACTAGCAGAACTTTTTCCTTTATTTCCTTCGCACTAAGTTACTACTTAATGCACTGTGCTTATCATCAGCAATTCCTAAGTGTGGACCGTGAGATGGCAGCTGTCCTGCTTCTGTACATGATTTACAACAGAACCTTGCATAGTATTTATGTACACAATATTGGGCCCTCACTATTAGTGCACAGTTAGCAAAGAAGGGATTGTCTGTGCAATTTGGATGAATGTATAATCCTGAAACAATACAAAAACATGTACATTAGTTATTCTTTTATTGAAGTTGATGAAAGTTTAATTTCACATTGCCTCATTTTTGATTTACAAACAAACTGTAGCACTAATGTGCTTTTATGAATTCTACAAAGTATGCAAATTAGTTTTGTGAGAATAATAACTTAATGTTAATTTTGAGAAACCATTTCTATTGATTATTTACCTTCCACTGCAATATTGATACTACTAGCAGATCTTGAGTAGTCGTTTGATGCTTCACATCTATACTCCCCGGAATCTGACTGGTTGGCGTTGTTTATGTATAAACGATGGCTTTCTAAAAATTAGGATATAAAATGAAACTTAAATTTATCCAGAACCTTTTGTAAGGAAAAACATGAGTTTTCTTTTTTAGCTACAATTTATAAATATTTTGTGTAGCAGTTACCTGAAACTTGAATAGAATCGGATGGATACAATGGCTGTCCGTCTTTGTACCATTGCACTTGAGGAATTGGATATCCATCAACATCACAACCAAGAGATATATCACTTCCTGTTCTAAATCTGTTTTGCGTTTGCGTTATGTTAGCTCTAACAGGAACTGAAAGAATATTAAATCAGGTTGTTTGCAAGGATTATATTATTAGTTTGTGCTATTGTGTTTGCCAGTTTTCTGCAGCAATATTATCATGAGAACTGTAGATGGTGGTTTGCCAGACTTATATTTTTTGAAATATTAGCAATTTTTTCAGTCAGTGCTCTTGAGAGATATGTTACCAATGTTCTTAAGGTTCTAAATGGCTAAATTTAAGTCAATTGAATACTTTTTGTCGAAACATGCAATACCTCTCGTTCAGTTTCTTAAATAAAAAAACGCTTTACTTGACCTTAGCCATTGTGTGTTTTCTTGTACAATGTAAGTACAACATGGCGTATGTTCAACCTAGTAAATATGCATTAGATTAAAAGTTGTGGAAAATATACGTTCAAATAAATTTAATTTGGTAACGGGTTGTACATGTGAAAACATTTTAAAAAGTTTAAATAAACGTGTGTCCGAAAATGCTTCATTACGGAATTACAGCCTTCTAAAATGAGACTTGTCCGATCACTTTTCTGTGTATAATTATGGTAACAGTTACAGGAATGTTTTAAAATTTTATGTGCGTACGTTACTTATAAATGTTTCAGATTAGAGCCTTGTTTCGTTTCAAACAGTGCACTAGAGGCGTCTCAAGTGAGAGGAGCAGGTACTGTTTTCTATAATATCTTTTACATTATTTTTTTTTTCTCTTTTTTGACAAAATTATCTTATTCGGCATACAATACTACATACTACTATTAGTTCGCAACATCCTATTGCTGGGCAAGAGCCTCGCCCATAAGGGGGGTTGTTGATCTACTCTCCATAGTGATCAATACTCGTGGGAGAGAGCCGCCGTGTTAACGTAACCTTCGGGTCACCCATCCAAGTACTGACCGGAGCCAACACTGCCTCTCCTGATCGTAGGTGAACGGGCGAATGTGTGAATGTGCGCAATTCGGGACTCTACTTTGTGTTTTTCATTTTTGACAAAATAATCTTATTCGGCATACAATAATATCTAAGAAATGTATTCTTGTTAAAAGTAGACGAACTCAACCATTTTCGAGATACATAATTGAATTTTTATGAAAAAAACGAGTTGCCATGAAAATTTAGATATGTATGTGTATTAAATTACAAGTAGATGAACTCACTTATGACAAGGGTACATTTTTGGATGCCGAATAAGATTATTTTGTCAAAAGTAAGAAAAACAAAGTAATGAAAAGATATTGTAGAAAAAAATATAAGATCCTCCCACTTGAGACGCCTTTGATGCGCTTATTGAAACGAAACTAGGCTCTAATCTACGGCTTTGATGAGTAACGTATGCACATTAAATTTCAAAACATTGATCCAATTATTACCACAATTTTATGCAGAAAAGTGATCGGACAAGACTGATAACATGTGACAACATTGTTATAATGTGTTTGCAGACTTTTTGTTTATTCTAAAGTTGGTGATTTCATTGCATACTTACTCCATTATGAACATTGGTAATATACTTCCGGTTTGCTTAAAAGGCACCATCAAACGTGTTTTAAATATTAATTAAATATCTAATTAACAGTATATTTTAAAAGTACCAGTAAAATTCAGTTAATTCCATAATCCGAAACTCAAATTTAAAATTATAAATATAAATAAAATAATCAATTTATATTATATCAATCGGAGAGTTAAATGTAATCGCAAAAGCCAGTTATTGTAAAAAGTTTCTTAAACATACTAATCTCTTACTAGGTGGTGAACACCTGTTGTTTCCTTAATTTTTAATCTAGTTATAGTAAAATTCCCCAAACAGGAGTCTTAGTGATCCAATGTCTACATATGATAATATAAATTTTGATTAGAATGTTCAGAAGTAAATTGTATCTAATTATTCAAGCAATATTTTTAATTAAATAAAATTGTTGATACATCTGAAATAATGTTTGTTAGAGTTTATTACCACTAAGTGATAACTGTGAATAATTTCACCGTTTAAGTGTTACATGAGTATAAATATGTCTATTATTATTATGTAATGGATATGACAATTAATTCATGCAGAAAATTGTTTGTAAGTTGTATTTTAAAGCTTGTGCGTAGGAGTTATTAGGTTAGAGTTAATTAAGGGATCAAACCATTTAAGGAAAAGCTCAATGCAAAATTAGAGAAAAGCAATGCTCAAATTAATAACTACATGCATAATTACCCTGATACACCCTATGTCCTTCTGCAGGAGGTTCAGGTAAGATTTCATTAGGATCAATTTCAGGTTCAATATAAGGAGGTGGTACCTGAGGTCTGGGGTCAGGTCTGGGTTCAGGTCGGTATGGGTATTCAGGTCTGTAAGGACTTCTAGTGGGACTTTCTGGTGGATTTATCACATATTGCATGTATTTGCTGTCTTGAGGTTTCGTGCTATAAACAGGTCCAAGTGCTTGCACCGTCACTGACCAACTGGCTGCTTTGCCAATACCATTGTAAGCTTGACAAGTATAAATGCCCAGATTAGATAGTTGGACTGAATGAATGAAAAGGGAATAATCTTTTCGAACTTCAAACTGGTTAGTTCGAAGAGGAATCATACTATCGTCTTTCCACCAAGTGACTGCTGGGAATGGATAGCCAGTTGCATAGCACTGTAAGGTTGTTGGAGCTCCTAGTGCTGCCACCACATGCGAATTTGCATCGTCGCCCACTATAGCTGTTGTATGGGGCTCGGAGTCTAGTTACAGGTTTTTGTAAAGTAAGTTCTAGTTAGTTATGTTATTTGGTAGTAATTTACAGTACACTAGTTTTTATTAAATAGTTAATAAGTGACCATATCCAATTATCTACAGAAGAGGAATTCTACTTCATGCAAAAAACTTACCTGTAACATTCAGCTGAATGGCTTTTTCTAATGGGTGACCGATTCCATTATCAGCAGCACATAAATATATGCCGGAGTCTGTTTTGTGTAAGGTAATAATTTGCAAAGCCCCATCCAATAGTAGGCGGTATCTAGGTTGAGTTCCATCAATCTGTAAGAAATGAATTCATTCTACACATGAATCAAATAGCTTTTAGTATATATAGAGGATGCTTATAAAATAATGTATGTGTAAAAAGTTATAAAGAAACTTTTTTATGAACGCTTTCTGTGTAGACATACGTTTTATACAGGGAATTTTTCTTTTTAGTATACATTGTACATGTAATTGTCTATGTATATTTGTAAAAAGAACGCGTCAATTACGCCTATTATGTAGGCAACCAACTAAACAGAAAACAAAAAACAGAAGCATACAGAAACGTCACTGTAGTTGTAAATTATTTTAATACGAAGGTTATGTTCGTTGCGGTTTTTATAAATAGGTTAATCAAAATGAATGGAACAACAACGACGATTATTATTGTAAAACATTAAATATCAATAACAGAAAACGGAAATGTAAATAAAAACAACAGTTACAAGTATTCGAAATTTTGTGGATTGACTTCTTTTATTGTGAAAGTTGCTTCATAACTAAAAACTATCTTATTTAAAATGTATTCAGGCTCATTCAGCAAATTAAAGAATGTTTCACAAAAGATTGTTCTTTTTTCTTTGTCTCCATCGAATAGTTGTTGGTGATTCGAAAATTTGTACGATTTATATTTAAATTCTTTTAGTGTTATAAATACCGATGTTTTAGAAACATTAAAATGTGAACCTATTTCTCGTAGTGATACTATGGGGTTTTCTTCAATGTAGCGTTCGGTTAAAACGTGATTACTTTTAGTTCTTATTTTACAAAAATTTATTACACAACCCACTGATTTAAATTTTCTAACAATTGTTTGTATGGTTCGAATACAAGGAATAGGTCTTTCTGGATACTTTACTGAAAATAAGTCTCTCACAATTCTTAAGCTGTTACCATTCTGATATTAATTGTTTTGGCCACAGCAAGCTTTTGTTTTTCTTACAAAAAATGAAATTCTAAAAATTTAGTTTTCCGTATAGTTGGTTGCTTACATAATAAGCGTATTTGATGTGTTCTTTTTACAAGTATACATAGACAATTACATGTACAATGTATACTAAAAATAAAAATTCCCTGTATGACTTCACCATTAAATGTAGCACAACATAATTGCTGGTTGGCATTTTCAACTTTTTTAGACAAGAATAATTATGGCATTCCATTACCTACGTTACAATGCCTCAATTCATTTTTGAATACTGAAAAATATGTAAATGTTTGCTAAAGTTACTGAATGAACTACTTCAGTTAACAGTATTGCATAGATACAGTAACATCTGGAATGAATCAATTTTTAATGTTGTTACTACACCATTTCTATTTCCTTCTAAAGTTAGCCATCCTAAAACATCTTCTATACTATCAACTTTATCACCACTGATCTGAAATATATTGTTAAATTAGTAGCTAACAATGCTACAGAGATCAAAACAGACAAATCTAATTTATCATTATTTATGTACAAAATATTTAGGTGTTGAATTTGTTGCCTTTAGATCCACAGTTAGATTAAAATTATGGCTCTAGATCAGCGGTTCTCAAACTTTTTTTCGCGTACAATCATTCTGTGTAATGCAGATCAAAAGCGTACCACCGAACTAAAAAAAAAAGCTGTGCTGTATGCACATATCCACAACTTGTAGTGTAATGAGAAATACTGATAAACATGCAACAGATTGTTATAATAATAAAACAACTTTTATTTTAATGGGTTAGGTTTCATTAAAGAACAAAAGAGTTACAAATATTTCCTAACATCTTAAAAATCAATGGGAATAATGGGTCTGCATAGTTGCACGTTGAATCCACACCAACAACAGTGGTGCCAATCACAAATAATAAAATGTCTAAAATGTGAGAAAAGATAGATTTTCAATCAAATTCAGCCAATGTTTATTTTATTTAAAGGCAAGTACATAACGTCTATTGTCTGCTCGCGTACCACCTTTGGAGGCCTCACGTTACACTGGTGGTAGGCGTACCACAGTTTGAGAACCGTTGCTCTAGATAAACAATTGATCCAACATAATTAATATTTTTTGTATAAACACAATAAAACGGTTATATTTTCATAGTAAATTATAGTATGAAAGAAGAATCTTTGCCAAGAAAATTTATATGAGAAGGAGTTATCATAGTAAATTTAACTTAGGCAAGGGCCTCTCCCAATTAAGTGGAATTGTTGATCTACTCTATTGGACCGGCTCCTAATTTGAACCACGTGTGGTTTTTATACTTTCAAGCTATACAGTGCTGCTATACTGGTGACAAATATTGGAACTAACCGTGTGTCACCTATATCTCTGGTTAAGTCTTTTGGTAGATCGAAAGTCTTCACCTTGGCAATGGAAAGGGAACTAATTTTTTTAAATACTCTCAGCAAAATATGGTTGGTAATTTTATAACCATAAATCACATAGTATAGTGAGAATTATATGAAATCATAAGATTGGCCCAAAATAGGCAATCTTCTCCTATGTACCATACTATTCCAACGTTATGTTATTCAATTTCTAGTGTGTATGTTAGCAACATACACTCTAGAAAATGGAACTGTCTTAGTACAATAAGAGCGCATTTTACCGGTATAAAACAAATTAACTAATAGGAAAATATTTTTCCTGGTTGCTTTCTGCTGTCATACTCTATATATCTAAAATTTCAACTCCAACAAATAATCTTCTATCTTATTTTGATCTTTACTCTTAGAATTTCTAGAAAATTACATAAGAATGAGAATGTTGCCCTAGATAGAGTCGAATTTAGTTGGGGTTATTCTTAAAGTTATTGTGTCCTAATAAACATATTCAAGACTTATTTATTTAAAACAATTTAACAAAAACAATTTAATGTGGATTCCTTTTCCTAAAAATATATGTGGTGCTCTATTTAAAATTGAAAGTTGATATTTTTCTTAAAAAATAGTGAACCATAAAAATTAATAAGTTATAAATACAATAATAATAAAATTTTTGAAACACTGTTTTATACAGGGTCCGGCAGTGAAACGGGATGATTTGAGATGGGGTTCAGAGCTCATAAGGTGGTGGTGGGGACGAAGGCCGTTGGCTCCTCACCATCAGCACGGCCTACCATTTAGTTTAGAGTCCGCCCGGTTTGCGCGAAGCAATCCTACCAGTGGCGTCACCGGTGTGTTTGAAATTGGGGTCAACCATATGTTTTACATTTTTAATATGACATAATTTTGTTCTTTTTTTTCTTGTTGCAAATATGTACTACTAAATAATATAAAGATTAAAATTACATACACTTTTATATTTTAAATTATACAGGGTCCGGCAGTGAAACGGGATGATTTCAAAATTTAATTATTTTTTAAAGAATGAATTTTTTATTAATTTGTCATGTATATATTTGGCGAACACAATGTTTAGAAAATAGTTTTTTTTTTTGTATTGTACGCCAAATGGCTATTCTTGTACTTCATATTTATACATGATAAATTAATAACAAATTCATTCTTTAAAAAATAATTAAATTTTGAAATCATCCCATTTCACTGCCGGACCCTGTATAATTTAAAATATAAAAGTGTATGTAATTTTAATCTTTATATTATTTAGTAGTACATATTTGCAACAAGAAAAAAAAGAACAAAATTATGCCATATTAAAAATGGAAAACCGATGGTTGACCCCAATTTCAAACACACCGGTGACGCCACTGGTAGGATTGCTTCGCGCAAACCGGGCGGACTCTAAACTAAATGGTAGGCCGTGCTGATGGTGAGGAGCCAACAGCCTTCGTCCCCACCACCACCTTATGAGCTCTGAACCCCATCTCAAATCATCCCGTTTCACTGCCGGACCCTGTATATGTGATTATACTTTTATTTAATCTGATATTTTTTCCAACATAAATAGCGGTAAAATAGTGGATGATACGGTATTTTGTTGTACTGACAGTAATCTTTGGGTTTCATTCCTTCTCTTGATGTACCTATTGTTTCAGGTTAGTGTACTTTTTAGAAATCTATGTTGAACTTACTATTGTTTTTACAGGTTTCTTGTCAAATTTTATTGCCGATTAATAGTGGTAAGGTGACGACGTGCACTACTACTCAACCCCAAAACCTAAATTTTCCATACCTGTACTTTTTGTGTATATGCTTCTACCGCACTACTTTTTCACTTTCTGATGGACTTCGCAAGTTTCTGTCATGATCTTGTTAGTATTGGTTGTAGTTGTTTGTTTCATCTCAACTCACATGGCCTTCATAGTTGGGTTTTGACCAAATCAATTACAGCTCGCCACTCCGTTCTGTCTTATGCCACTGTCCTCCAGATACCAATTATCAATCTCCTAAAGTCTTCTTCCACTCCATTCTCTCCACCTTTTGAGGGGTTTGCTTTTAGTTCTTGTTCCTTGAATGGTACCTTCCCTTACTTTCTTCGCATTTTTATCATCCCCCAACCTTGCCACGTGCCCTGCCCATCTAATTCTTCCTGCCTTAAGCATTGCCACTATATTGGTTGGTCCAAGTATTTAACCCATTTCCTTGTTGTTTCGTTTTCTCCACGCATCTCCTTCTCTTATGGGACCCGTAATAGAACTTATAATTTTTCTTCCGAATGTCAAGAGCATGTTTCTATTACTACCTCTCTTCTTCTAACATTGTACATATATATCACATTTTGTAGACCGAGCTCTTCTTTGAATTTCCGGTCTTATCTAGTTTCCAAAAAGTGTTTTCTGTTTATTTTCTGGCCACCCCTGCCATATTAATTGTTAATCTTTGCAGTATTTTACTAATAACTATGTACTTAAATTTGTTAGAGCCTCTTATTACCTATAAATAATTCGAATGTCCCGCCATATTTATTGCTTCTTGTATGGAATGCTGTTGCAGTTGTAGCATCTTTCAAAATAAATAACATTTAAGCCGGTCTCGGTGATCTAGTAGTTAGCGCATTCGTCTTTAGATCCGAGGGACGCGGGATCGAACCTGGCTGAGGTCGGCGAGATTTTTCTAGCGGGGAAAAATCTAAAAATGCGCCTTCCGTCGGATAAGAAGTAAAGCCGTAGGTCCCGTGCCACTGCGATGTGTGACACGTTAAAAATCACTACTGAAGTTGGAATTACCCCAGATAGGCAAAATTCTTAGTTAGGGTGTACAATAAGCCAATGATGGCTGCAGTGCAAAGAGATGCTTGGAAAACCGCGTACTCGATCTCGCTCTTTCAAATCAATCAAATAACATTGAAAAAAACAAGATACTACATATTGAGTTTCTATAACTACTTGTTTATACATTCATAAAACAAAATTTCGAAATTTTAGTTATCGTTTGGCAGTTTTATTAATTTTGCCAAAAATTATAAGTGCAGTAATGGATCATCGTTCGAGAACCCGTTCCTCTTCACGTAAGTCGCTTAAAAGGCATAAGAGATGTGGTTTTGGTGCTTCAACATCAAAAGTAACTAGTAAAACGAAAACGGCAGAAAATAGGTGTAAAAGTAAAACAAAACAATTCAAGGCTGGGAAGATCACGCGAAACCCATTTCTAAATTTTCTGAGGGAATATCGTTTACAACACTCTGCAAGGAATATTCTGGATATTGCAAAGGCAGGAGGTGCTGCTTGGAGGAAAATGGATAAATCTGAAAAGGAAGTTTACTGCAGGCAAGCATGCGGTATTCCTAAGCAGCCATCAAAACGAAGAAGAAAGTGCAGTAGATGCGGTAAAAAAAGACGTCCAAGGAATACATCTTGCAAAAGCCAAGGTCGGAGGAGGAGCAAGTCTAATGAAACGAAAGTTAGGAAGAGGACTAAGCCTTGTGGGAAGAAACATAAGAAGAAAACGAACAAGGGACCTTGTTAAATCAAGTTATGTTTTATAACCAATACCATTACGAACATACGTAACTGTAACACTTTTTAATAAATTATTTTTATTATGAGATATTATTATGAATCTTTCACAGGCCTTATAGGCCCATAGGTTTTGGTGTGAGACAACTAAGCGTAAATATTTATTCTTGGCCGTATGACTTAAGAAAAACTCAATACGTCAGAATTATAAATTGTGGACATTATAGCATTAGAATTCACAATAGATTTTGTATTGCTTTAAGTTATGTAACAAGGTATTTCGTATACAAACTTTTTCCTATTTGTTGCTGTGTAAATCGTATGCTAGACGTCTTACTGTCTGATTCGGAATAAACATTAGTAGTGCAAAGTGATAAGTGATGGGCTTTAGAACGCTTTTAGTGCATATTAAAATGAATTAACTCGCTATGCATAGCAAGGACTTGCTGAACTACCTCAAACATTATTAAAAAAATAAACTTTAACATTATATTCTTAAATAGGTTATGAAGTAACAATGAAGTTGTCACTATTTTATCTAACATAAAATAAGTCCCTTGTTGTGGACAAATTACTATTTAAATATCAATTTGTAATTCGCAAAAGAAAACGTAATACGCAGACATTTATTAAATACAATTTACACGTGAAGCAAGGGTACAGGGGTTAATATTTTGTCATTGCTCCATCAGCGTCTATAACTTGCTTTAAGGGGATATAGACGAAATAAGATTTCGCCAACAATTTTCATCCTGATTTAATTCTTCCCAGCTGTCTCCAATAGTTGTACACAATTCATTTTCGTTGTGAGGTTTCAAGTAAGGTTTTATAAATTTTTTTATTAACTAACCGCTACGTTCTCTAAGGGGTTTAGATAGGGACTTCATGCAGTCCAAGGCAATACCTCGATATTATTGTTGCAAAACCACTGCCTTATTATATTGGCCTTATGAACAGGGCAGTTATCTTGTTGGAAGGTAAAACTGTTGTGTGTGTATATTTGCTCTGCTGCGAGAAGCATGTTTTCAAAAATATCAAGTTAAGCTTGCCCTTTCAAACGACCAACAATACGCCAAGCTATACCCGGACCATGCCCAAACATTTATGGAAAATCGTCGGAACCGACTCCGTGGGGTCACATATCTTTCACTGTATCTTGAATTTGGTGGTCGATATATCAGAAAGAACTACATTATTCCAAACATTTAGCTGCCGAGAAACATAATTCGCGCTCTCTTCTTCCTCCAGCTTTTTCTTCACCCTCATAACGGTACTTTTATTTAGGGCCTAAATTTTAGGCCATAATTATTTGCTACTGCTCTTACAGATCATCCTTCCTCTAACTTAGAAACGATAATAATTTGCTCGTTTTCGGTTAATCTTTACATTTTACGTTTTTGACACTGGCACATGAAAAAATCAAGACCGACTTAATACAGCGAAAAATAGGTGTACGCGATTTTTCTACAAGCCAGTGTACATCAGAAACATTGCAGGTTAGCGGGCGGCAAAAAGCAGAACTAATATTTAGAGTAATTTCTAAGCTTCTTCTTTTTCTGATTGTAGGCCAATAGCCTATTAATTACCTACAATGGAGTAGGTTCTGTGAGTCATCTTTGCACGCTGGTAAAACTTTTTGACATCTATAAAACTGGCATTAATATGTTAACCTAATTAACCTAATTTATATAAAATGACAGCATACATCAGTGGCGCACTAAAAATTTTTAAATTTACAAAACCTGCAGTGCGACGGCAAATTTTACGAATTCCCGCTTTCTTGGCAGTTACAACGTAACCAAACTTTATATACATGACATTTATTTCACTTCGTCTATAGTCGGTTGTCGTCTTATTTGGCGAGTGGCCCTTCGCAGTATGAACCACCACAACACTTGTATAGCTATGTTTTGCTCGCTTTCTAGCTCCTTATTTCATATAGTCTATTAGAGCGAACGCAAGTCTTGCAGATTGCCGTTCTAAAGTTTATGAAATGCACTGCGGTGACTTGTGAAACGAAAAGAACACTTACAGTGTTCAGTGGTTCCAAAACAGGTGATGGTGGCATCGTGAAATTATAGTTGACGAGGTGATTAATTTGGGCGATAATTAATCGGACAGTGAAGACGAGGAATATAAAGACGACGGCGATTAAACTGTTTTATTAAAATCAAGTGGTCCATGTTAATTAAATGCAATAATATTTGCCTATTTAAGTCATTTTTAATTGTGGGCAAAATATGAAACTAATTGAAATTTAATCTTTTAGTCGATGTTATTTAGTAATGATAAAAAAATTATATTTAGCTTGTGCGTGACGCACTCCGGTTTGTGTTTAACCTGTTTTAAACTTTGTACCTGATTCACCTTTGTGTTCAAATTATTTCAAATACATAATTAACACTGCATTTTTAGTTATTAGTATTTCAGTAGAAATATAATTATTTTAATATTTGAATAACTCTACTTTAAATTCAAATATTTAAAAATGAAATTGAATTTCTCGTGCAAATTAGTTACACTAATAATCTTCAAGCTGTCTTGTCTTTGATTTATATTAGGAATATTGAGATCAAACATGTAAAATATTGGTAAATAAATGTTGATTTTTAGTTAACCACAAAGAGGTTTAATTATTGTACTTTAGTAGCTAAATTTAATTTGACACTTATTTTTGGTCACTGGTTTCTTGAGCACGTGGTCGCCCATCTTACTTCAACCGGTTATTTTACCTGAATGTGGACTTCGAACCCGTTAAATAAGACGGCACTCGACTATATTACTAAATTAGTGAAATCACAGCGCTTTCCATGGCCTACCTCGACCGCAACGCTACAATGGTTGTGCTGTAAAAGAAGATATATTTTCGTCCGAACATGAAACCACGTGCCTATTATTACTATAGTTGACGTTTCAACAACTTTCTTTCTAATCGTGAGATTAAAACATAGTCGTAAGTAAACGTAAATTAAACTCAAAAAAATCATTGACCACTTAAAATTTGAAACGCTGATTTAAACGCATCGTTGTGATGGGTAGAATTACTTACGTACCCCGGACCAATTAAAAGAGATTTGCGAACGGCACAATTACGCACGTAACCATTCCGAGAAGACATTGCCACACCGTGTCTAAACGTTTTTCTGCAATACAAGAGACGGACTGTTTTATGTAAGCAGGTTAAAATTTAAATCAGTTATAATTCGATGTAATGAAACAACTGAAAATTGGTTGTAATTGATTTATTGTCATATCTAGTAAAATTGAATTTCGCAAAATAAGGAATCGAATGCTTCATTGGAATTCTGTTATCGCACTTGCGCAATCAAACTAAAATATGCAATTTGATAAAAGTCTGGAACCCCAGAGGGGTCAGCGTAATTTACGCTTGGAAAATTCGGGATAGATTTGATGATTGCATTTATAGTTTCTAAAATGTCTTGGAATTGTGCTTTCTGGTTGAGTAGTGAAGGCTTGAAAAAGTAACAAATCTGTGTTTAAAACTTTATCAACAGTATTTTCCACAACAGACTGTGAAGGTAATGCATCGTTTGAAGGAGAACAAAATGTCTTTCAATGGGATGAAAACGGCAATTTCCATTTCATATTGGTAATGATTCTACCCACACTATGGGGCAAATGAAATAATATAAGAAAGTGCAATTTAAGTAAGGTTTAATAGACACTATATAAACCCTGTAAGACGTGATATGTTACCTGCTACAATTAAAAATGTTAATTTATTAGTAGCAATATTTAGTTTTAGAAGCACGAAAAGTCGACGTGATATGGAAATTAGTACAAAAAGGAAGTCTAATTATTCAGACAGACACAAACTCTTTTAAGCAATTTTTATATAATCATTGTGCTGTCTAAAAATATGTTTTTTAAATAGAGTCTCCTTATTTATTAAACCTTTTGAATGGAACATAAATGACAAATATTCTAGATGTGGGAGCAGTTGTAGTCAACCTCCTTTTTGGTTTACCATCCATAACAAGAATCTTTACCGGTAAAGTATATGCTTTCATGAAAACACTGGAATTCCTCTCTAATCTTAGATCAATCCAGCTGCATAATAATAACCCACTCCAAGGACGCACTTGCGGCAATGACAGACATGTATTCTACCCATAAATTAATCCAGAACGTACAACTTCACAGCCAAATCTTAGACTCCAACAAAGGAGTAACTTTTGCATGGGTTCCCTCCCATGTTGGAATGGATGGTAACGACATGGCACATACAACATTAAAATACGATATACTAAGGTAATAAAACAGGAAACAAATTACTTTGTATTTTAAATGATGCCCTTATATCCTACGACCACCACATGCACGGTAGAAGAACCAATATTATCTTAATAAAGGATTGGACACATATAGATAACCCATCAGTACCTTCTGAAAAATGAAAATCCATCAATATTTGAAGTGTGCTAACTACCAATTACAATTACAGTGGGACATATAATAATGCAAATGCAAACTTTTCAACAATAAAAGAATTGAATGTATTGTACCTAATAGAATCAGCGAAGCTCTTATCAGCGGAAGAAAGAATCCGTTAATATATATAAGTATAGCATTAATCTTAGCCATAGAATATAATTGCATCGATTGTAATAGTTGAAAGCTAATAATCCAGCTAGTACGTATCTAAAAAGAAATAAAAAGTTAAAATATGCAAGTTTATTTTAAATCAGTCCGAGTCTAGATATTTCACTATATGTTCTGTCATGTTTAAATATGCAACTGTTAGGCCATAAATCTTCTTCTTTTTCTCTGGCATTATTTCCCCTTAGGAGTGTGCCATTTTTTTCTCTTTTGTCTGAGTTCCCTTAGTATAATCCCTTATCTTCCATCGTCCCACGACTATATCTCTCCTACGTCAAAGCTTGTTTATCTCTTTTTCTCTGTCGGTTCCTTCTGTAGTATTCCTCTGGGACGACTGTTTTCTTGCATCCTATGCACAGAATATACCATTGCAGAGCTCTATTTGCCAGGGTTCTGGATATTGTTCTGGCAATACCCATTCTATTCCAAATCACTTCATTCCATACTCTAGCTGCTCTGGTAAGTGTTAGGCTCCTTCCCATAAAGTCCAGTTCTACTGCTCTAATTCTATTGGTAAAGACTATATTTCCGATCCGTAGAGCAATATATTTTCTACTATACTGGTATATCCTTTTCTTGCTTCTCTGAGTAATGCTATTGGTCCATATTAAACCATGTTGAGTTCTTGTTGCATTTTTTATAGCTATTCTGTAATCAATATCTTGTTCACACGTTCCTTGTGAACTTATAATTGTACCTAGATATTTATAATAATCACATTTATTCTAATTTGTCAAATCTGTAGATTCTCTTCCTACGTATAATTGTTCTGTTATGTTAAAATTTATCTAAAGACCCAATTTTTCGCATTCTTAGTTTAATTTCTTCAATGTGCATTCCATGTCTTCTTCGTCTTGTGCGCACATAATTTGGTCGTTAGCGTACAACAGTGAATGTAATGTTTCTTCTATTGGAAAACCCATACCTGTACATTTCTTGTACCATTTGTCCAGGACCTGTTCAATGTATATAGCAGAAGTGGTAATAGAGTACAATCCTGTTTCAAGCCTTCTGTAATTTCCATGCTTCTATTATATATGGTATTTCTATAGTGTCGAATGCTTTTATGTAATCTAGGAAGGCGAGCATTATTGGTATGTTGTATTTGTTGCATTTTTGTATTACACATTTTATGCTTTGCAGGTGATCGTTAGTTCCGAACCTTTTGCGAAAACCAGCTTGTTCTACAGGTTGGTACGCATCTAGTTTGCTGCTTATTCTAGTTGTTATTATTTTTATAAATAGCTTATAGAGATGGGACAATAGGCTAATTGGCCTATAATTTTCCAGGTCATCTTTGGGTCCTTTATTTATGGATAAGTGTCATGGTCACAGTATACGTCCTGTCTCGGAGCATCTATCCTTTAATCGTTTTACTACATTTATTAACTTCTCGCCATCATATTTTATTTGTTCACTGATTATTCCGTCTTATCCTGGTGCTCTTGAATTTTCCATTTGATGTAGTGCACTTTGTATTTCTCGTTTGGTGATATCTGGAATATCTTCAAAACCCACATTGATAATTTTTAATTTTGTCCTTTGATAATTCTTGTTTTGTTGGTTTCGTACTTCTAGCTGTGACTGGTATAGGTTGGTGTAGAACATTTCGACTGTTTTGTTTCTTTTCCTGTATTATACTTGATTTTATTAATTTGTGTTCTTCCCATGCTTAGTTTAGATCGTGAGACTTTTAGGCTTTTATTGTTTTCTATTATTTCTTCAGTTAGTCTCTCTTTATATTCGAATATATCCTTTCTTTTTTCTCTTCTCACTAATTTATTTAATTCCGCATATTCGGAGTCCCATTGTCCTTTTGTTCTCATTTCTCTTCTTTTATTTATTAATTTTTTAGTATTTGTACTTAGTTTTTCGTCCTTCGAAATCTTTTTGTTAGTGATCTTTGTAGTTGCTTGTGATTATTTTATTTAGTTCTCCTATTTTGTCATTACAACTCTTTTTTGTCTCTTATAAAATTTCTAATTGTTTATTTATTTCATGTTCATACTGTTCATTATTTGTTCTGATTGTTTCACTATCTGTTGGTTTTTGCGATGCGTTCTTTATTAATTTCAAGCTTTCTCCTTTAGTGTTTATATTAACTTGCGTTCGTATTAATCTATGATCACTACTGGTTGTAAAAGAATTCAAAACTTTTACATCTGTATTTATAATTTGAGTAGATTTAATAATTTGATGTTGATAGACTTAACCGTAGTCAAAAAAATAAATTTTTACATCAGAAACATCCGACTATACATATTATTAGTCCCTATTATAAACATTACAGTGACCTTCCCTTGTACAATAAAATAGCTCTGAAAGCGTTATTTTGTACGGGTAAATTTTGACAAGACATGTTTCAATTCTATTGGCCGACCAGTTTAATGCAACTCCGATAGTATTACGTCGTAATACCATCGCGGCTAATATGTTGTAGATAAAATAGTGTGGTTTTTGCAAAGCGTGCTGTTATTAATTACCAATAAATGCTTGTCCTAAGTATTCTACATAATGATACCTAATTTGTGTAGCATTTTAAAGTAACGATATAGGTTGCCACCAGGATGAATGTTGTGATGGACCCAACAAAGATTTCATTTACGATCCGAGGGTTTTAATGCCCGGAAACAACTTATCTGTGTGATATAAATGATAACTGTTGACGAGAATTTCATAACAAAGTCTTATAAATACTGTCGATCTTGATTTGGGGATCTTCTTAATAACGTTAAAGTATGTTCGATGGGACGGTGTGGCATATTCTAGGGCAACAGGGTGTGTCTACGATTGTAACAACAAGCTGTTTTCAGCTCTGTGCAGTGGGCTGCTTAATAATAAGTGACCAATCATATTATATCGCAACCGGCTATGTGCAATGTCTCGTGTTCCAGAAGAATTAAACGTCAAAATGGCTTTAATCGGTAAAATCATCGAGTATGACCTCAAGGTCGAATAGAATAAATTAAATCTGAAGCGTCTCAGTCAGTTTATCATAGTAAACGAAGTGGAAGAATGAATGAAGGACAGAAACAATATCAACGGGTGTTAACGAAACCCGACGCAAAATTTAGTTAATGCAAATGCATGTGGTAGCTTCTTAATTGGTGTATAATCTCACTGTTCATTATGAACGTGGCATTGTTTGTAATAAAACAGATATATAGAATTAGATAATTTATTACAGATGCTGAAAATGAAACACTTTCAGTTACCTGGATAGCCTTGGTACTGATTTTTAATGGTCGTCTACTACTGTTCTTTCTGCCGTGATCTTCTAGCTTGCTAGACATTCTTACACACCTATGGGGGGTTTCTTCGAAAGGTTTTTAGTTAACGGTATCGTCTTCCAATTCATTATAATATACTTTCAAGCAGATCTGTATGGAACACACCCAAATCCAGTAAATCTGTTTTTGAACACCCATAAGCAACTTGTGCTTATGCTAAAATCAAGATGAAAAAACTCTTTAATTTTCAGAAAAGCGACGAAAAAATGCAAATGTGCATTTCACCGCTAAGCGGTCATCTTCAGTGCTGTTAGATTACACACAGGAGCAAAGCAACAAGGTGACCTAAAGAGCAGGCGATTAGAAATCACACATTTTTCTTACAGCTCTCATCAAATCAATACGCTTACGAAATTATCATACATGCACTTGCTCAGGATCCTTGAAAAATGAAACATGTAGTACAGGCTATAAAATGATCGCGGAACGGTTCATTCTAAACAAACACTATCAAAGAAATCCTGAATTCATGACTTCGTGTGTAAATGAATTAAATAATCTGTTGTGTGGGTGGTGTAAAATTCCTGATGCTTCTTTTCTGAATACAAAGTTGAATTTCACAATGAAGCGAAAATTGCAGATAATGTACGTTGTAGCTTTGGATATATGGGTCGTTTAGGCTAGTCGACCGCTTTTTCATTGCGACTTGAAAGATCTGTTGTGGAGGTTTAACCCTTTTTATAGTTTTTCTCTAAGTTCAACATCTCCTATGAAACTGAGGATCTCTTTGGGATGGAGTGACCTAAGATATAAGGGTGTGGATACCCATCTCCTAGGTGTTTGCAGATTTGTGCATCACGCGCAGAGTATGTACTCCGTTGTTTCATCGTCTTCATGACAGAAGCGACAGATACTATTATGGGCTCGCCGATTTTCTTTAGATAATATCTTAGTCAGTAGTCCTGTAATTATTCTTAGTTCAATTTTTCGAAGATCTGGTGCTTGGTATTTGGTAAGCTTTCTGTTGCAAGTTGATGTTTTGCTCCGGAGTTTCTTTCCAGTATTTAAGTTTTTGTTGGTCTAACCAGTTTTAGTTCATACGTTTGAACGAAGAGACGGAGACCAACGAAAGCGTTCTGGGCCTGTGGGGTTTCGGCACTTTTACTTGCAAATTCATCTGCAATTTCATTTCCTTTTTTAAACCCCTTAATGCATAGCAGGGACGGGGGCTTATTGTACCTTGACTGCACCTAACCTGACAAACTATTCACCTATTAACTATAGGTCTGCGAAAAACCAGTCTAGCTGGGGCCCGAACTTGCGCCCGAACGTCTCGTGTTTCTCTGTGGCCTTGGCTGCGAGCAGGGAAACCATTCGCCTACCCACGCCCCTCATTGCATTTTACTTGTACATGCTGTGAATCCAATTTTAAAGATACTTTGTTCCTCTTCGCAAGATAATTTGTTTTTACCGGCACTCCCATGCCACTTCTGACTGCATTTTATGTGCATGTACGACCAAAAGAGCCTTGACTGTCAGAGCAAATATATATTCTGCCGCTGGGGTAGTTTGTTTAGATGTTCACCTCAATGCAAGTTTTTCTAGCCCGTGTTTCGGCCTGAAACACAGTTGGGATTTTGCACAAGCTCTTTGAAATCTTTACACCGGGACCATATACGTCTATGCCTCCCACTTTCTCTGTGTTTGGCGGATAATACGGAATTAGCTAGCAGCCAAATAAAATTGTTACACCCTGAGGCATGCCTCACAGTGATGGGAAATAAGAAGATTGGAAGATAAAATGCGTAGGTGTCATCAAAAAAGCACACGAATAAGGCACAGGAACATAGACCGACTCCAGAAATTACGAAGAGGAATTTGAGTAACATGAAAATTGGTAACGAACTAATATTGAATGACGTTTGGTTTAAGAATCAGTAGAAGGCAGTTTATTAAAAAACGTGAGTACAGGTGCGGTGCGATGGTAAGCGTTAGGATCAGGAAAATTTATAAGAAGCATTTTAAAAATGTTACACTTTAGCTGTTTAATGTAATGCAGAAGATTACGCTGACTTTGTGGCAATGAAGACAGCGATCGATGTCTCAGCAAAACATAGTCTTAAAGACTTTATCAGCTTTTGTATGTAAAACCAACACGTAGGTGTTATTGGACAGAAGATTGCTCTGATGTATTTGAAGCAAACTGAAATCCAGGGCTCGGACTGGAATCCGAGGAAGTAACAACTTCGCAAGAACTATTTATTAACAAACGCATACTGTGCTGGACGCGGATTAAATTGTGACTTACTATACATATACAAGTTTAATACTACTACTAAAGGAGGATACGACTCCGTCTTACGATAACTCCTATAAGCTAAATTAAAAGAAGAAAGGAAGAATTGCTAATATGGGCAGAATTAAAACCTCCCCTGACATAAATCACTGCGTAGAGCTAAACAAAGGATACACCTATATCGCAAATTAATATTATGTAGAAGTTTTATATTGTGGGCCTACCGCCTACATGTTCGCTGGTAGAAAGATCGGATAGAAAGTCAGAACCGCCTACGAAACTTTAGCTTTGGTTTTTTCAGTTCGCTATAAAACCGGTTTCACAGATTTGACAATGAACATACGTACGTTCGGCAAATATTTATTTAAGAATATTCCCCATACGCAACCTATGCACGTTTGTGTTCGTTTCCCGAATAATCATTATAGCGAAAATTCGTGCGTAAATAAATTGCAACCATATCGAACCTGATTCAATTTCTAAATAACTTATTGCAACTATTATATTATATAAGGAAACAAGAACATGGGGGCAATTTAACTTATAAGTATTATTTTTTTTACAAATTCTGGGAGTAGAAGTAATATATGCACCAACAGAATACTCAGATATGAGAAATAAAGATCTGTCGTGTGAAGAGCTACAAAAATCAATTGAAAAATTAGTCTGAAAACCGATAGGTCATGATTATCGGAGATTGCAACGCCCGGACAGGAAACAATATACAGCAGGGATACGAGACAATGGGAGACCATAATGTTCAACAAAAAACCATACATAAAAGGACATATAAATCCGAAAAGAGAGGACAAAGGAGCACTATAGACTACATAACATACACAAGAAGCATGAGATATCCAGTAGAAGATGTCAAAGCGGTCAGAAGTGCAGAGCTAAATACTTACCATAAATTAGTAGCGGAAGACACCCAGATTCACCCCCTCCCCTAATAAAACACCACGAACATGAAAAACAAAGCTAGAGGCTTTGAAAACCCTCAAAGGAAAGTAACCACCCAACTAAACAGATTATAATAGGGATTGGCAACCTACAGACCACGTGCGGCATAGTTTCGTCAAAAACTTTTTCGTGCGGCCTGTGTGATGTTTCGTAAAAAAAACCTTATCGCTCCGTTGCGGCGGTCGATTTTACCAGTCCAATATATTAGCGATTCCCAGAATAATTATCTTAATGACGTCAATATTAGCCGAACGTTCATAATTTACATTTACCCGATTTAGGGTTTGCTTGTTAACCCAGCTTACCTTACACTTTTTATCGTTCTTTATTTTAATATCGATTTATTTAAACAAAACAATATAAAATTATACCTACCTAGAATGCAATCAATTTTTCAAGAGGTTGTTTCGAGAGCGCATTTCTCTTGATTTCTTCCATTGGTTTGAGTAATCGCAAAACTGAAGGTGTAACTGTGAATCTCTAACATGGTACACTAGAACCTATCACAACCTCAATAGCTCGCAGGTACTCACCAGAAGGGTAACGACTGCCCCTACGCCAACTGTCACACTGAATGGAGGGTACATACCTGGAGGCTCACCACCTCTAATGCTAATAATAAAAAATAAACTAGAGAAAGAAAAAGCGGCCTTAAGGCCCCACACACAAACCCAAGACTACATATGTATATGTAGTAAGAACTATGATAGAGGTAATAATTGAAAGAAAAAAATATATCTAGCTTTACTAGTTCTTAAAGCAACTTTCGACCAAAAATCACATATGGAATCCACTGGAAGGGCTTCAAAATGATCCAAAAATACAAAGAGTCATAAAAGCTTATACCAAAAAGTACTAGGGACCGTTAGAGTGAATGCAAAGACATCACAGAGTTTTGAAACAGAAAAAGGAGTAACACAAAGTAATAGCCTTATTCCACTATTGTTTCTCACTTATATGCAAAAAAATAAAGGATGCAAAGAAACAAACAAGAGCTACAAGACTAGGGTACTACAATCTAAATCCAGGATAGTCAGTATATTTCGATGACATTGTCCTAGTAACAGGGGACATAAATAGTCTCCTAATAAACTTCTGGATCTGGAACACTTGCCTACGAGAAAAAGAAATGGAAATAAACATCATAAACAGCAAAATATCATATGCCACTAAGGAAGGAAGAGAAGAAAATCCAGAGATGGAGATAAATCGTCTACAATTAGAATACGTGGAGACATATGAATATTTGGGAACAATAATCAGTACGAATGGGAAGACAGAACAAGAAGTGATAAAACAAGATAAGCAAGGCGAGCAGAGTATACTACCAATAAATGACACCCTAAGAGGTAAGGAGAACTTAGGATCTATATAAATATACCTATAAATACAAAACGATATATACTATAACGTGTGATTTCTGACGCATAGTGTATATTAGGAGTGGTTTTCCCTTTTCAACGTTTGAGCGGCATACTTCGGCTTCGATTCAAAAACTTGTTCTCATTTTTACGTTCTGCGCATCGGTTGGGGATTTTCGATTTGGAAACCGCAGTCAAGTGGACACAAGAACGCTTTCAACTTTCTAGAAGTGTAGACTTGAATTTTTAATTCAGGTCGTTACGACTCAGATGATATTCCAATTTGTGAATTTTCAAGTTATTAGGGGAAGTTTAAACACGGTAGTGTGCTAGTAAATTGTTCCCAAGGAGTAATCCTAATTTAGTGCACTGAGGAGAATTTTTCTTCTGCCAAATTAACATCTTATGGTAAGATTAGAAGGTCCTTATTCCACTTGTTTTCTTTTCTAAGACAGTTGAATTAATTTAGGCAAGTAAACGGCAGCCGGTAGAGTGAGAAAAAATCCGGATTCTGATCGCATTTATAACGATGTGGGAAATTACGAGATTCCAGGGCCAAGAACAGTCGACGAAACAGGTGTGCGTACATAGAATCCATACTGCGAAGACATCTATCTTCAAGGTCTGTAAGACAACTTTCTTTTACGTACCTGCGTTGGGTTGATAAGCCCACGGAATTTCGAGAACTAGCCAAAAACTAACAACCACAACTCGTTTAATTGCGTAGCCATATTTTTAGTGAAATAAAATAAATATTCGACCAAATTTTTGTATTTAGTTAAATATTTTAATTATAAACACTCTTGTTCAGATTTAATTCACTTTGTATTTGAGAACTTGTTAAATGGTCTGCAGGGTACGAGATATTATTTTCTGATTCAAAGTTCATACAAAAAGGGGGAATTTTGCGTAAATTTTCTAATTATCCGTGCGTATATACCATTTATTTTGGGTAATTAATCTAGTTTTGTGTATGCGAGGCCTCGAATAGTCGAATCTAGACGTGAAATCGGTGGTTTGTGTAACATTTTTGAAGTGAATTAACGCTTCTAGTTAATACTGATCTACGCATTATTGTTTTCCCTAGAGATTTTGGGTTCTTCTCTGGATTAAAAAGTTAAATCAGAGAAATAACGTACTGTGGTCCGTTCAATTTTGGTTAATGAATGTGAATTTAGATACATATAAATACTTGGTTTTTTTTTTGTATTGTGTATGCTTCAAACATATATACGTTTGTATTGGGTAATTATTATATTTTTTGACCATTATATTGGGAATTCTGTCAATCATAACTGTGTTTTATTCTGTCTTGGAGAATAAGTTTAAAATTATCAAGCAAGGTAAGTTCGCATCCAGGAAGATTCCTGATTATCCAAAGTCATCTTCAAGGAGGAAAGGGTTTTTTTTAAACAGGTGGCGCCTAGGCTTACATCGAACCACCCTTCTTCGACTGTAGCTAGTCGAACCCTTGTCCTTGATACCGGGACCTTGCTTAGAAGTTGATACTTCGTTTTTGTGTGCATAAAACCATTTTTGTTGTCGCCGTCATATAACTAGGCGTCACAATACACCGTCAACACTATGATTATTTTTCAGCTTGGACCGCGTCGTCGATTGGAGGTCACACTCGGCAAAGGCAGGGTTACTGATTACTGTTTGTGAACCTAAACAAACTAACGTTTCGGAAAATATTACAGTTTGCATCTTCAGAGTCCTCGTAGTACTGAATTCAAATCCGGGATGCCACTTAGTGACAACACAGAATACTACAGCAGAGATTCGTGGGATTTTGTCAAGAAATTTAACAGTTTAAGGGTGCGCGAAAGTGACATTCTAGTGAGTTTTGAGGTTATTTTTTTGTTCATCAAAGTCCGCATAAATGATGTGCTAGTGATACTAAAAGACAAACTACTGAAACATATAGTTCTGTTAGTGGTTTGAAGAACAAATTTTTCGTAGGAATGGTAACTTATATAAACAGGTCGACGGAGCGGTCATGGGTTCACCTCTGTCTCCGGTATTCGCCAATACATTCATGGAGGACTTCGAAACCAAAGCTTTGGAATCAACGGATCTGAAACCCAAATCCTGGTTCAGATATGTGGATTGACACTTTTGTGGTTTGGTTTCACGGACGTCAAACTCTCAACCAATTTCTAGAACACTTCAACTCAGTTCACAATAACATCCAATTCACCGTGGAAGTTGAGAAAAATGGCAGTATTCCGTTTGTAGATGTTCGTGTCACTAGAAAACCCAACGGCAGCTTAGGGTACGCTGTGCACAGGAAGAAGACGCACACAGATAGGTACCTAAATGCAAATTCACATCACCACCCTATGCAGAAAAACACCGTGCTCAAGAGTCTGAATACAAGAGGTATCCGTATATCAGATAGTGAACATATACAAGAATAGAAAACACACCTGCTGACATCATTGCTATGTAACGGTTATACAGCCGCAGAAATTCGGAAAGCTATCCACAGACCTGAAAATCTCAAGGCTAAAAAGGAATCCACACCTCCGGAAAGGTTAGCCTTTACAGTTTACACCATACAGTAAAGGTACTACGGATAATATAGGGGATGTTTTAAGAAGATACAACATAAAAACAATGTTTACAACCAAAGAAACCCTAGGCAAGGGTTTTCGATCAGCTGAACATCATACTTTTAGCTTATCAGCCGGTATCTACAACATCTCCTGCTCCTGTGGTACAAACTATATTGCGTAAACTGGGCGTTCCATTAAGTTGAGAGCATATAGGTGATTGCAAACATAAGCGCATCATAAAATAGGCAGTAGCGGAACACACCTGCATAACTGGCCACTAAATGGATTTTGAAAATACTCGAGTGCTCGCTAAAATTCCACATTACTTTCCAAGAACCATACGAGTAGCAATTGAGATTGAGGAACAACCCAATAACATCAACAGAGAGGATGGTTTGAGGCTCAGCAAAGTTTGGACACCGGTAGTTCATCCAGACCTACGACGTTCTGCTCGATTTGTTCAAAAGGGATTAAGTACCTCCCCATCCCGGATTTGAATACGGTACAGCGAGGACTCTGAAGATGCAAGCTGCAATGTCTTGCGTAACGTTGGTTTTGGTTCACAAACAGTAACCACTAATCATGCCTTTGCTGTGTGTGACCTCCAATCGACGACGCCGTCCGAGCCGAAAATTAATCATAGTATTGACAGTTCGATAAACCGCGAAAACCTGAAACAATATAGATATATAACCTACACTTACGTATGGCGCAGAATCGTGGTAAGGTAAGAAATCAAAGCATCAGAAAAGATCTAAATCTATAAAGGCCGGTAGAAGAAACCAATTAAATTGTTACGGTCAGCTAGAACGTAGAAGAAAAAAAGAGATTTCTAAGAAGATAATATCCAAATCGAAGACAAAAGAACACGTGGTAGACCAAAGATCCAGCGGGAAGAAAAAATCAGACAAGCGGCAGAGAAAAGAGGGAAGACCATCGCATAAACAAGAACTGTGGCAAGAGATAGGAACAACTTTAAGAGATGGACGAACAACCCAACACCGTGAGGCATAACTGGACAGCAGAGAAAGATGAAGAAAAAAATAGAAAGTTGATCGCTAACTGTTTGATATTTCAACGGTATGCATTCGTACTAAAAAACTACGGACATGATAAAGAAATCTATATGTAAGTTATCTTCACGTAGGTTTAGGAAGAGAAACGACGAAGTTGTGGTCACAATTTATAATAATATACATATAAAGGATTTGTACAGTTGTCACTGTCTTCCTTCTCACAACCTTCCTCTCCACTCTTCTCTGTTGTTCCATTCCCCCTCTTGAAACTCTCGATTTTCCATTTCTTCATCTACTTCGTTGCGCCCATCCTGTCTTCCCATAGGACTCCATTCTGTCATCTTTTTTTATCCATTTATGTTCTTCCGCCCTTCTAACGTGTCCGTACCATAATAACCGTTTTTCTTCTATATATGTGTTCGTATCTTTTTCCCTTCCCATTCTTCTCCGTATCTCCTCGTTCGATACTCTATTCATTCTGGTTAGCCTGCAGCATTTCCTCCAACACTCCATTTCCGTTCCGGATATCTTTCCATTGTTTTTCTTGTTGGTAACCCATACTTCTGCCCCGTAGGTCATTATACTCTATACCATTGTACTGTATATCCGGCATTTGGTGTTCTTAGTTACAATTCTGTCCCATAGGATTGAGTTAAGTTGCTTTACACATGTTCTAGTTAGCGCCAGTCTGCTTTTAATTTCCTCCTCTGTCGTTGCCTCTTTTGTCACTGTAAACCCCAAGTACTTAAATTTGCATGTTCCTTTAATTTCTTCTATTTCTAGATATTTTATATTTGCTTCTACTGTCGCTAGGTATTCTGTTTTCCCAAAGCTATTTTCTAAAACGACTTTGGTATACTCTTTTTTGAGTTTTAGCACCGTGTAACTCAGATCTTCCTCATCTCGTGCTATCACCACTTGGTCGTCTGCGAAACTTAATGTGTAAATATGTTTGTCTCTGACCGGTACTCCCATCCCTTTGCATTTCCTTTTCCAGTTACCTAGCGTGTGTTCTATAAATATTTGAAATAGTGTGGGTGACGTGGAGCATCCTTGCAACAGTACTTTTGTTATCTCAAAGTTATTCGTAAGTGTCTTTCCAATTTTAACCGCTGTTCTGTTGTTTTTATACATGTTTTTTACTGCGTTGATCAGTTTTTGAGGTATTTCGATTTTTGACATGGCCTTCCATAGTTCTTTTCGTGGTACGGTATCATATGCTTTTCGTAAATCAATGAATGCCATGTGTATTGGTCTCTTTTTGCCTTGTTCTTCTCTGCTAATTGGTGTATTACGTAAATGTGGTTAATGGTTGATCTTCCTGCTGTAAACCCTGCCTGTTCCTCGCTGTTCTTCCTTGTATCTTGTTTTTTATAATAATAAATCTGCCAGTTACAAAACCAAGGCACCCCAATAATAATGGAACGTCACGTTTTCATAATATCGGAAAAACATATTTAGTCTCGATTTGACTTTAAAGTTCATCGTATCTTTATCGTGAACCAACCGTTTTAAGCATTGAAAAGGTCACTAATAGCTGCAGAAACGCTGTGCGTATTAAAGTTTCTTTTAATGTAATATTTATGTACTTAAGAGATCTGCAAGATTAATGAAGCAATTCGTTAAGGTAAATACCGACAAATTTTTATTTACTTTTTAAAGGCGTTTTTAATTGAAATGTACTTGTTTATACAGTGATGATGATTGCAAAGACGCCAAATATTTCTGTTGTAAGCCCATAAGAAACAAATAACTGTTAAATTCTAGTTCTTAGTATATTTAGACGTTAATTCAGCCTATTTGATTTGATAAATAGGAGTACACGCAGAAAACGGATAATATACCACGTTTGGAATCTCTCATGCTATAAAAATTGTTAATATTTGTAACGGGATGTTTAGATTTATGTTTTAAGGTTCCTACGACTACAATACTTACTATTTTTCAATACGTGAAAACCTGAAATTATAGTTTAGAAATCGGATTTTCATTAAAGACACACAAGAGAATTTAACGTTTTCAGATTTAAACAATTCCATTGTTAAAAGGTTTCTAAGTAATATTTGGGTTTGAATAGTTTCTGACTTTAGCCATACATATAGGGTGTATCAGAAATAGGTACAAATATTTAAACCAGTAATAGATTGGCTCAAGTAGAATTCAATGGTACTATTTTTTTAAATCATTAAGTTTACTTTTTTTAATTAAAAAATAAAATCAAATTTTGTTTGAGATCTGCTGATGATAGATAGAAAATGCATTTAAGCTGTAGAAGGTTATTACCTAATTGTAAAGTAAATCCAAAGTAGCAAACACGTAAAAACTTGTATGGCTTGTGATAAATAGAATAGAAATTACTGACCTGCCTAATAGTATTGGTTTGTGACAGGTGATAAGAGATGTTTTTGCACTTCTATTTTACTCTCCTTTGTATAACATGTTTTTGAACTCAAATTTTTGTTATTATCCTGCGGTACTCAAACAATTTTGGGTGTAATTTTCAATTATTAGTTTCTCATATCTCCTATTGCCAAAGAAATGTTTTTTCTAGTTTACACATATTGTAATCTACCATCGTATTTAATCTTTGTACCTATTTCTGATACACCCTGTATAGAAGTGAGCGAAGATGAATCACTAAAATTGAAGGGAATTGATGTAAGTCATTAAGGAGAGGTTATAATAGACCACAACATTTAAAATTTGGTTTTGTGTGTTTTATAAGGTACCGAAGTGTGATTTTCCCTTATACATAGTAGGCCCTAATAAGATTGCTATAAACTGCAATATAATTATTTAACCCTTATATAGACCGCCACAGCTATTTGGATACATTACAATAATTGTGTTCAACAATTAAGGGCAATTGAATAGTTTACAATGCATATTGATTGGTTTATAAATTTTTGGCAAAAATTGTAAATTACAGAATTTTATAGAATAGCAATCGGCTTAAACTAAGATGCGCTACAATGTTAAAAATTTTGTATCCTATATTAAAACTGTTACTAAGAACCTATTTTGTAGATGTTACAGAAACTGCTTCTGGGGGTTTCTAAAAGTCCAGAAACGATTTTTAAATCTCCAACCCGACAATCAATGTTCACAGCAGAGCATATCACAAACTACATGTTATTAACAACAATCGAGGAGGTTGCATACGGTGTATTTTGATGCCTTTCAGAATGATTATAATGTCATTTTCCCTATATAAAGAAATCAATGGCAGTTTGGGTGACGGCACTTCATTTTATTTGAGTGTGTATTAGAAGTATTCATACACAAATTTTCAAAAAAATTTAAATTGACTTTGAAATGCCTTATATTTCAGCAAAAGCCAAATTAAAAATAAATGAAAACTGAAGTACTAATTCGAAAATATAAGCAGTTACAATCATTAAAATGTTCTCCAATGTATGTGACGATGAAAAAATTCTTCCAATACCCCGTTTAAAAGTTTCCAATATTGCTTACAGCACTTCAAGTGGAATGGGCTATTACAGATCTAATAAAGTGGTAGGTCGGCATAACGGAGTTAAATCCGAGGATTAGATGGGCCGCGCCACTGGATCGCCTTCCAATTCACTTTCTTGGACAAATTTTGTGCATATAGTGGCTACCTTAGCTGCGCGCTGTTCTGTTGTTATATGATGATATTGTTTTGCAAATCTGGATTGTTTTCAATAGGAAATGATACCACTCAAACAGGAACTAGATCGTTTTGGAGAAATTCCAGATAGCATCCTTCCATTGACTCATTTAATTGGATTCAATTACTTCCAAACAGAAACGATCACAGATGCTCTGTTTTGCTTTGTTTATATCTGAATTAATTCATCATATTTGCTAGGAGAGAAACAGAGCAGTGACTATAATTATAACATTTGTTAAAACATTAAGTGAACGTAGGTTGACTGTAACTAATACTGAACGAGTTGCTTAATTATTTTACTGATGTTAAAGTTCGTGAAGCGCAAACCTCTGCTTACAGTATCGATCGCCAAAGATTTAATACAAAAGCAAACGCGTTAGTAACATTTGTTTTTGTTTTTAATTCATTTAGTGTTACGACAACTACAAAAGTCGGTAATCAAATAATGATAATGCTTTTCGGAGTGGATTTTGCTGTAACCGCCTGTTTTGTTACTGCCGAGATGATTTCGTGCTTGGACATTGTCGAATGCACCAAGTAGTTGAAAACTTTTATGGATGTTTTATATTTCTAAAAAACTGCTGTTATAAAGGCATAAAGTATTTTTTACTAATAAATAATTGAGAATGTAGCTACATAAATAGTGAAAATAAATTATAGATTTGTCAAAAGTCCTTCAGTGTTAGAATATTAACTGACAAAGTTATTTTTTTTAATTATCACTCTGTATACAATACAGAAACATTTTAGTGTAATTCCGTCGTAGCAACTCTTGATGCATTTATAAGCCAGCCTCGGTGGTCTAGTGGTTAGCGCACTTGTCTACAGATCCGAGAGGAACGGGTTCGATCTAGTCGAAGTTCGGTGAGATTTTTCTAGAGGGGAGAAATCTGAAGGTGTGCTTGTCGGTCCCGTGCCACTGCTGTATGTGACACGTTAAAAACCAGTATTGGGGTGGGAACTATCTCAAATAGGCAAAATTTATAGTTAAGACGTACAACGGGCCACATGTGCAAAGAGAGAATAGAAAAACCGCGTTTTAGATCTCTCCCAAACAAAATACAATACAATACAATCTATTTGTAATCGCTAAAGCAAGATTTTTAAATCTTAGTGTTTTAAGACTTAATGTTTATTCCTTGCTAATAGATTTAGTAGATCCAATTCGGATTCAATATTACATAAATTTCTTTCCTAAACTTATTTAACAATATAAGTGCCAAATAAAGTCACTTATAATTGTGGAACCACTGACTATTTTTAAAATATTATTGGATACTGATATATACATATCTATGTTCTTGCGACAGTTTTCCAAATAAATTTGTAAATGTCTTTACATTGTCGATGAATTAATTACTACATCTTAACAGGTTTTCAATTCATTTATACGTTCTACTATTTATACCGAAGAATTATTTGTGATACGTTTCTTCTGATAACATTTAAAAACATCTTGCAAAAATATATTGTTGATAAGTAAATATTTTTAAGTCACACAGCCGCATATGGATTTTACGGTGTATAAACAATCAAGTGCACTTGCGATCACCTGCTCAATCGGTTGGCCGATCAAACAACGGAAAAAACAGCAACAACGAGGAAGGAAGTAGAAAAAAGTAGAAAAAAGCTAAGTAATCAAGTAGTTTTGTATTGTAGTCTAGTCGGATCTAATATATATACATATATATAATTAAATCAAAACGGGGGATATCGTAACAAGTGCATGAAAGTGCAGTACAAGGGGACAGGGAAGGTTCAGCAGGTAGGAACTCTTGCGGGACGGGGAAAAGCGGGTCGACAAATAAGTCGACGCAACTTAAAACTGAATTCTTTGAATAAGGTCATAAATTTCAATCGGCGCTAACACTTGGGCCAAATTTCCAAGAAAGTAAGGGGCACTTTTATTAAATAGGTGGATTTTGAACGCATGCAAGATAGTAAAACTTGACTTTTGTTATTCATTGCGGGTAAACCTGCTGTATTTCATTGTGAATTAGACAGGGTTTAAAAATTCACAGTGGGGGGG
This sequence comes from Limonius californicus, assembly GCA_014611495.1. Classification (NCBI taxonomy): domain Eukaryota; kingdom Metazoa; phylum Arthropoda; class Insecta; order Coleoptera; family Elateridae; genus Limonius; species Limonius californicus. The sequence continues at coordinate 40,818 of JABXWE010007958.1, forward strand.
GGGGTAGTTAATAAGCAGAGTAAATACATAGATTTTGAACTCATGCAATTAATAAAATTTGATTCTGGATTTTCATTGCGTGTAAAACTATTGCATTTCATTGTGAATCAGATAGAGTTCATAAATTCGCACTGGGGTAGGCAATTGTAACCTCTTAACGTAATAAATGAATTGTAAACGTTAACCTTATTTAATCTAATTTAATCTAATTTTACTTATATAATTCTATTTAATTTGATTTTGAATTTTAAAATTCTAAGATTTTGAAATTTAAATTTAACATTTTAATTATAATTTAATTCAGAGACCGCAAATTATGTAGGTCCGATATCTAACATTACGGGGTGCGGTCAAGCAGAACCAGCAATATTAGAAGGTTTCAAGATACACACGGAAGACTACACAACAGCAAACCCACGGCAAATATCAAAAGCAGGAAACTCAATACCGGCCATGGAATAGGAAACAGTATTTACGGACAGACACAAACTGACGGTGCGGAAAATTCCAGGAGATGGAAACTGTTTATTCACCTCGATAGCAGATCAAAACACAGGGGGCACAGCACCGCGGGAAAAGCTCAAACAGGGAGCTTTCAACTTAAGAAAAAAAATCTTGTCATAATCAGAGATAATCTACAAAATTTCCAATTGCAACTGGAGGAAAATGTAAGAAATCTGGCTAAGAAGACCTGTCAACCATCCTCTACAGCAAGCTTAGGCCATGCAAACAGAAGAAAAAAGATAGGAAGACCATACTACACGTGGAGTACGGCATTGGAAAGGGACATCCAAAACACCGGCATACCTAAAGAGACGTGAGAGGACTGGGCTCGAAGAAAAGAGGATATCCGAAGAGAGGTAAGAAGAGTATACGCACTGATTGAAGAATCCGATCAAGGGTCGATTGAAGAATAACAGGATAACGAAGAAGAAGGAGCAGTAAGAGGGTGAGGAGAAGAAGGGGAAAACAAAGGAGAAGGGGCGAAACAAGTACCAGTGGGAAAGAAAACGATGGACTCCTAGCCGACAACTGCAGAGGGGCAGGAGGGAAAAGAAGAAATAAGAATTGAGAATCGACATTAAAATTAAGTGGAATTAGTACGATTTGGGGTTAATATTAAGTTATTAGTTATTAGGAAACTAAGATAGGTGGAATCTGTTACCTTAGAACAATAGATAGATGTGAAATAAGAACAATGTGAAACTACGCTACCAAAGTTTATTAGGGTCAAATGCATAATCGCATAACGGCCTCGGCTACGTACTCAAACTCCCATTGATGCGTAGCTTACTAACTACCCGGTGTTGCAGCAGCGGTGCTTTGCGGTATACATTGCAGGCATGCTAACGCGGTGGAACATCCCACCCGATCCCACGCTATCCCATAAAATCCTTCCCACCTACTGACATGGGATGGGCCTGGCGTAAACCAGGTGTGACCCTCGAGTCAGCTCCATGTCAGATGATGATGATGATGATGATAACAGCCGCATATGGATTTTACTTTGTCAAAAGTAAGTAACGTCAATGTCACAGCAATATTTTCGTTTCGTTAAATTTCTACATCTCCTTTTTGGCATGGTTGTTGTTTTCTATTGATGTCTTGTAATAATCTCTGAATAAATATGCGGTTATGTACTTAATTTTGGGCGAATGCCACATTATGTTCAATGTAGCTGCACGCTTCTACGCCGAGCGCTATCCTAATAGACCATAATATCTATACAGTGCGCTGTAAATAAAACTGAAACATGTGTTTCTGTAAAAATCCCGAAAGACATCGACATCTTTTTTAAACATGCACATTAGTATGTTAAAATAATTTTCCGACATTCATTTGTCCTTAAGTGATGAAGTCATCATTATTTTTTAAAGGGCAATCCCGATTTATCCTCCTTATTTGGATATATCTCTTCCCCAGTTAATTGGTGATATAAAACAATTGGTACCCCACATAACAATTTTTTTGAGATATTACAAAGTTCAATAAAATCAGAATTTACTTTTAATAAAAATAACGCCACACATCTGGCTAGGTTGAGATTTTATTGTGAGTTAATTTCAGCTGTAGCAATTCTTTTTCCAAACAACGAAGCATTAGTTTCCAACAAGATGAAGTTCCTCTCCATTTTGGTGTACAAATCCGGCAGTTCCTTGACGATATGTTCCCTGATAAATGGTTAGGGCAGACAAGACCATTTGAGTGGCCTGTAAGATCACCTGACTTAACGGGGCTAGATTTATTTCTATGGAATCACGTGAAACCACGAGTTTACATTGTGCCAAACAATTTCGACAATTTAAAGCTTCGGATTTGTTTAGCAATGGAAAGTATCGGACCGGAAAATATTAAGCGTGGAATACAAACTGTTTACACAAACGCTGGTTAATGCCAGCTGATTAATGGTGGACAATTTGAACATTTCCGTTTGGTAATTTTTTCAGAATGATCTTATTTCCATTATAAATAAATTCTGAATGTTGTGATGTGTATTTTTTCAAAAATCTGTTATGTGGAGCAGGAATTATTTTATGTCACCATTTAACTGGTGAGGAAGGTCTATCAAAATAAGAAGGAGAAAATTTGGGTTCCATAAAAAATAAAGATGACGTCATCACCTAAGAGGCATGAAGGTCGGAAAATGATTTTGACTTAGGAATGTGCATTTAAAAAGATGAACGTGTTTCAGGATTTTTACCATTATTTGGTATGATCTATACCATAGGGTAACAAACACTGTGATTATTTGCCTATGTCTATACTTTTGACGCGCACCGTGTAGATGTTATGCGACCATTAGATCAAAGAATAAAAGAAATTGAAATTGTGCTCTTGTTGCTCTTGCTGTAAGAACACGATAGTTGGAATAAATGAAGTATCCGGACCTTCTTAAAAACAACTTGAATGCAGTGTTTAAGGTATTATATGACAAAATTTAATGTAGACTATGGTCCTGTATATGGGACAGGTAAAGAAGATGGATTGTTTCCTTAACAGGTACAAACATTATTACTGGATGATTTCCCAATGCGGGTAAGATATGTTCAATCACCACAACGCGAATTTAACATCTTGAGTAATACTTTATAGACAGACGAGGGTACGTTTATTCGAGATGGAGTTTTTAACGCCCATATCAGACGCGAATGGGCACACCAAAATCATTCAAAACATGAACGGAGTCATTAGTGTTTATGTTTCGATTTGATGAATTGGAAATAAAATTAATATGTCCATTTATGCTTCCACGTCGCGTCGTTTAAATGCAGAAAATTATGTCAATTTTTTAATTAACGGTTTATCTGGTTTGTTAG
>JABXWE010007959.1:0-28969 GCA_014611495.1 Limonius californicus
AGATTAAATATTTATAGGCAAGGATTGTAAGTGACTTTCTAGGCTAGGTAAAATTTGGAAACATTTTCATTAAAATAATACCATCATAACACCTTATTCTTGGGGTTAAGGCGGTATGGGCTTTGCTACCTGCTTCTGAGTTAACGTGGCCCAGGTAAACGATGTAGAAAATCTGTCATTTGAAAGTGTATTTGGTCAACTGCAGGTAGTACTGGAAATAACTGACAGCGCCATCTTTCGCAAAGGTCCCAGCGGATTTAGATTGAATCTAGTTTGTCATTTACTTGAGACGTCTAGGTATTTATTAGCCTATGGTATTACTAATTTGCTGTAAGCAACAATTTAATTTTACGTTGTAAAGTATTATTTTATAATTCAACAGCCCAGTAGATTAAAAACACTGAGAAGTCTCAAAGTCATACAAAGTAGGGGAAATTTCAGAGATCCCAGTAAGATTAAACCATGTCAAGTGACCTTCCCCAAGTTTTCCTGACCGGTTTTTTAACAAATCAACATTTTTCTACGTCAAGCCTTCAAAACTCCAATTTTTTGCAATTCATTTCCAATCTAACAGCTGAATTGAATTCATTTGTTTCTACATTTCAGGTCATGGTGGGGAGCAGGTTTAGGTAGAGGTCCGTACCAGTGAACAGCAGGCTGTTGAAGTTCAAAGGATTTGTTACGTTACGCTAGATTATGTACTTGTATCTATACAGAAATCCAGGTTTAAACATTGCGTGTTGTCGATTGTTTTTACAAACTTGTATTGTAACAATTTTAAAGTTTTTAATGCTTCGAAGTATTACTTTACATTAAAAATGACCTTAAGAAATGTATTTTTACGTTGTAGTAATTGTAAATGTGATTTTTAACACGAACTGAATAAAAAAAATCCTATTTGTACGGATTAAGTAAAATACTGCAACTTGTTTATTTTTTTCATGTAAAATAATTTATTTAACACTTATGTAGGCACATAACATAAAAAGTATACACTAATAAAGTTCCTATAACTGAAAACCCAAAAAATCCACAGATTCCCAAAATTACAGTCGGTGGCGATTGTTTTAGAGGATTATCATCATCTAATGGCAATATCGGCACTATCATTAAATAAAAGAACATATAAATTAACGCCACGCAGCTTACTAATAGCCCTATTGTTCCCAGTGTTCTATCGCTCATTGTCATTTTTACACTGATATCCTTGTAAAAACATACACAATTATTCGTCAATGTAATCTGCTTCAAATTTAGCAAAGTCGTCTTCGGTAAATGCAGTTTTCTGGTTTTTCTTAGATTTCTTCTTGGGCTTTACAGGCCTTCTGGTTACAGCTCGTTCTATAAGCTATAGTATTTTGTGTAGATAAATACTAAATAGTTGAACAACATTAATGCCTTACCTGATTCGTAACTTCCTCATCCAAATCTACAGTACAAGCCTCTTCAATTAATTTTAATTTCTTTAAATTTTCTTTTAATCGTTGTTCTCTAGATTTATAATTTTTCCTAACTTCTGCTACCGTTGTTTTTGATTCAGTTTTTAACAGCTGTACTTTTTCTGTAACAGTGCCCTGTCAATGTAAAAACATGTAATTTATGTTGTTATAAATTACCTTTGCGCCCCTTTCGAGTGACTTTTTTTATAACCTTGTGGTTTTCTGGTATTAAGTTGCCAATGTTTTTTCCTTTCCCTTTTTTCTTTGTACCTGAAAATTATTCACTATAACCTGCACTCCAACAGTGACATTATTTTAAAATATGCTGTACATAAAAAAGATGTAAATGTTTATCCTGTGCTCATCAATTCCAGCATCTTAAATAAGTTCAGAGGTATTTTCCAAAAGGTTCCTACATAAAAATTACAGGTAATAGGAGCACTTATCTGTTGTTTAATTATTAAAGTACCGTCGTTCTGTAACGCATTTTTAACTTCTACTCTGGTATTTTAAAATAAACATACTAGTTGGTTAGTAATCAAGCAAAATTTGGAACATACATACCTTTATGGGAACCAAAATCTGCATCAACAATTGCTAAACTTTGCCGTACCATTGAAGCAGACATTGTCCTTTATTAGCTAAACAACTTAAGAAAGTATACTCATTACTTACTATATTTTTCAGAATTGCTTCTGATAAAACTAGGTTATGTTTAACTAATCTCCTGCAATATCCACCAGATGACGCCATCGTCGTTGTTAACATCTTAAAAGTGTCTACGCATACTATCAGTGAACACAACAAATAATTTCACACTATACGTCTCCATTATTCAGTGGAGTGATACTTTCTCTGTACCTAAATACCTACTGAGGTATTTTAATTTTACTTATTACCGAAACTACCTCTACCTGTACTTAGTTCCTTTTTTAAAAGTACCTTTCTACCTAAGTACCTAAACAAAGTACGTACATCCTGATATAATATTTGTCTTAAATTTTTTTTGTAGTTTTACGAATTAAAATTTCTAATTCTCTAATTTTTATGATCACTGATTAAGTCGGAAAATTAAGTATTCCAAAAATCAAAGCAATTGCTGGACGCACACGTTGTCGCAGGCGTTTTGTATAATCTAATATATAAAAACAGAAAATAACAGTGACCGATATTGGTGGATTTTGAACTGTAAAGAAATATATATATTCAGGTAGTAAGGCTCTAAGTAAGATAAAAGAACTTGCAAAGTTCCTCAAACCTATCTGTTGTTGAGTCATATTTTGGATAATCCCATGCCTTCCTGGGGTCTATGACACTTCGCCGAATGTCCAAAACGCCAACGAGGCCATAATGCCGACTGCTGTTCGAAAACCATTTCGCCGACCAGTGTTAAACGATTACTCGAAAATTGATAACTTAACGTCAAAGACAAAAAGGGCCAAATCTTGCGTGTCCATTAATTTCGTTTCGTAATGAACACTTGTCAAATCAGACCAAAACGCCGAAACGAGATCATGATCAAAACGTCGACCATGTTCAAAACGCCGAATTGTCGTAAGGGACACTTCACCGACTATGACGATAACGCCGAAATAAGATCAGGACCGAAACGCCGACAGAAAAATGTGACTAAAATGCCGAACTCTCGTATCGGGCACTTAGTTGACCGTAACCAACGGCGATATACTTAACTGTGTATATTTTAATAATGTGCATTCAAATTCAAATTGTCTGGTAAGATAGAAGAAAAACATTACTACGTTTTCAGCATCATATATCTAGGATGACGCACTACTATTCAGATGTGAAAAGTACCAAATAATTCCCACGAAGTTAAAAAAAATAAATGTGTCATTAATAATAGGTTTTCAAGTAGTAACAGTATTTTATTCTTTTGGGTAAGCACGTGTAAGGTAGTGTACACGTATAAAAAACCGCACTGCCGTATTTTTAAAAAATACCTTCAAAAATACGTTCTGTCAGAAAATATTTATTTAATATTCAATTATTGTTGTACACAAATACATTATTTTGGATATGTTGTAATTTTTAGTAAAGGGAATTTCATAACAAATAATTTCAGGAAAATGGTCAATTGTACTGCTTACAATGTACCTCAGCATACCTCTGTGTAGTGAGTAGCTAAAGATTACAACTGCTTTGCCGAAAATTCCCAAAGACAGTAAACGCACGAAAAACAAGAGATTGCTTTAGTCTGCCTTAATAGAATAAATGTTCTCCCTCGTCAGAATTTGAACTGTGCTAATATCATACGTCATTAAAATTAATTTTTACTTTCCTATGCGTAAATTACTAATAACCACTCTCTGACAGTTTGATGTTTAGCCCAAAAATTATACACATGCATAAGCTATCACGAGCTGCTTTCAAACTTACCTGCAAAGCCGTCCTTAGGGTTTTAATTTCACCCTCTCCTAGCATATATTTTCAAAATAACTACCATACACAAACATCTAGCTAAGCTAATATACATCGTCAATATTATAATCGCAACGCTTTCGTATCTTGATATGTTCTTTTAAAATTAGGAATAGGAATTAAAAACGTTATTTTAATTGCCAATTTTATGTTAGTTACAGTTTCCCTATTTTGCTTTTCTAAGATTACGTTATGTTGACAGTTCCCTTTGTAGGCTTAAATTGCCGAATATTGTTTTTCTCGCACCTGACCTTAGACGCTTCTGAGAATTTACGTGCCGAATTGTTCTAGAACATTTTCACCATATTTCGAATTATGTTGCAATATTTTGGGGGTAATGCAGATTTCCGTTGCGAGAGTTAGTCAGTCAGTTTTACACCTTCAATGGCTCCGGTCGCTCGAGTCCATCTACGAGGGCCGTTACGAAAGTAAAAAGTCAGTTTTACATCTTCAATGACTCCGGGTCTTCCCAAATTCCCTCTCGGGGAAGAGCCGCAAATGAATTAAGTGCTGCAAGGGGCCACTTTTTGGGTTTTTCGATGGGTGTCCATTATGTGTGAGTTTCGTTTCGCTGTTTTACCATGGGGTGAAAACAGACCATCGGCAACTGTCAGATTTATAGAAACACACTGGATTTTATCCCTGTAAAGGCAATTCTTTTCGAATTTGCCGATCGCCTTTGGCGGATTAAGATCGAGCCCAGTGTCCCTCTGCTGTTACCGTCGGTGCCACGAACGCATCGAAGTTTCGGGCCCTTGATGTTGACTCCATTCAATCCAGTCTTCAGGGTGTGACTGCATATTTTTATCATCATCCTGTTCAATACTTCCGACATTGCGCCTGTCTTCATCGAAATTCAAGGTAAAGAACTAAAGTTTTGTGTTTTGTGAAAAGAAATCTTTTTCGCGTAAACTTGCAAAATTTAGGGATTGAACTCTTTCTTTTTATGCGACCCAAAATCGACCCTCCGTCGCCGTTTGTTTTGCTTATTGTTAATTATAAAATTGAGTATATTAATACTGTATTATTCCTGTAAACTCGACGCCATTGGCCACGTAGATTTGTTGAAATATCCTAAATACCGTAAGCCATGGGCGGCGAGTTCCCCCTTAATCGAACCTTCAATTATCCGATTGTTGTATTGAGTAAAACTTTACCATTTGCTGTCATTTCTTTGTACATTTGTCATTTATTTTTAATAATTCAATTATACGCCTGTTAAAATTTACTGCCTCTTTTATTATTTTGTATTTGTATTTGTTTGTGCTTGAATTTTGCAAGCTTCATATATATATATATATATATATATATAGGAGGAGGCACAATAAAGGTGAGCCAGATTCCCGTAAGCTGCTAGCTTCTCGGCCTTCCACGAGGACCTACAATCAGCTGTATTTGGAAGGTGGCGCCCACTAATTGTGACCCACTCTGTACACAACTAGAAAGATTTTCTCCCGTAAGCGATTTCCGTGAACTTCCCCTACTCCTCTGAGCTAAGCTGCAGGCCTTTTTCCACCTATCCAGTTACGGGTCAACGGAAAAGCTTGTTTGGTCCGTAACAATCTAGCAATATGTTTATAATGAACTAAAGTAAAAGGAAGAGTATTGGCACTAAATGCAAGTAATTAGTACAGTTTCATAACAAAAACGAAAAATCTCGGCGTATATTGGACTAGAAATAACAATAAACTTCTTAATAATTTGTTTTTTGATGCTTATAAATTCCAATAATATAACCCGGTTTCTGCTAGATATTACCACTAAATGCAAGGAATTAGTACAGTTTCATAACAAAAACGAAGAATCTCGGCGTGCATTGGGGTAAAAATAACAATAAACTTTCTAATAATTTGTTTTTTGATGCTTATAAATTCCAATAATATAAACCTGGTTTCCGCTAGATATTACACTAAATGCAACGCGGAAACCGGGAAATATTATTGGAATCTATAAACATCGAAAAACAAATTATTAAAAGGTTTATTGTTATTTCTACCCCAATATACGTCGAGATTCTTCGTTTTTCGTATGAAACTGTACTAATTCCTTGCATTTAGTGGTAATATCTAGCAGAAACCGGGTTATATTCTTGGAATTTATAAACATCAAAGAACAAATTATTAAGAAGTTTATTGTAATACGGAATTAGGTTAGAGAGTTTGAAATATTTTCAAGACAAATCAGAATACGTTAAATATTTATTATTTTACGTAAACATATTAAACAATTTAAAAATGTATAATACCATTTTCCCCTCGTCTGCATCCGTAGAATGGCTTCTTAGGATCGGTGACCAAATTCTAATCTCTCGAAGTATCAGGCTGTCGAAAAATACTTTTGAATATTAATATTTAAAAAAACTCGCAGTAAAACGCTGTACAATATTATGTATTTTTGTTAATAATAATTTCTGTTTGCTGTTTTCATAGAAACGTTTTTTTTTCAGAACTAAACCAATGCTTGATTGCGTCAGGTGATTATTTTACGCTACTAAATGGTTTTCACGTTTTAACAAACAACATCCAGGATTGAAAGATGCTTTCAAAATGTATGTGTGTATGTAATATAGAAAAATGCGTCAACTAGAATTCCACCGAAATTCGTAAAAGATAAAGCTAAAAAAGTGTTATTAAGTATAGAGGATTCAAAAACTCTCCTTGGGGCAGATATCGAAATATGTCGTCACATCAGGAACGAACGAGTTGGTAGTGATAGTGGTTCTTCATTGTATACGTACGTGCAACAATTACATTCAAATTGAATTTTTCTTTAACTAATAAAAATGTTTTCTGTGCAGGACGATTCCCTGGAGAGTACGAGTCTAGCATTCCAAAAATCGGCAACCCAAAATACACATTACTAGCTCACGTAAAGTTCAATCAACTCAAGCAAAGTTTGAATAATATAGGTATTTGAAATACTTAAAGTTAGATATTTATAAATAAGCCTTTGTATTTTTTCGTTCACACTTACTTTATTTAAAAGTTGGCCAGAATAAATTACCAAACAGACATCTCTGCTTCATAATACTGTCAATAAACATTTAGATATCGCAGTACCTTGCGATATGTATTTTGAGTTGTATATTTTTAGAATGGCAGGCTCGTACTCTCCCGTGAATCACCCGTTATGCAAATATAATAATCTCAAACTTAGACAAAAAGCTTAACATTTTTACACAATTTTCAAGTTCTTTTTTAAACTGAACATCTTTCGGTGAAATAACGGATCAACTTTTATATGTGACGTCATTGGCTCCCAACCGAACGCTACCGGGTGTTGTTTGGTTGGTATTATTACACATTTGCAACCAACTCGAATCAAACTCGCCTAATTACCGGTTTGTATTGTGAGGTTATAACACGAAAAATACATTAAATTAGCAAATTTTAACTTGGCTATTAAGTAACTACACCAAAAGCAGCAGAATGATGGCCCTTCAAGGTATCAACCAATGCGGCATACCGGACAAAATGTGGCAGCCCCCATTTATAGTTTTAGAAACAACGTAAGTGCACCTAACCTATAATTTTCCTTGTTAAAATAATTTGTTATAGAATGGGCGAAATAACCGTAGAATTGTATTGGAAACACGCGCCTTCGACGTGCAGAAACTTCGCAGAGCTTGCACGAAGAGGCTATTACAACAACACAATTTTTCATCGAATAATTCGTGATTTTATGATACAGGCAGGCGATCCCACCGGGACAGGCAAAGGAGGTATTTCTATATATGGACAAAGTTTCAAAGATGAAATACATCCAGAACTTAAACATACTGGAGCCGGTATACTGTCCATGGCAAATTCCGGGCCAGATTCTAATGGTTCTCAGTTTTTCATAACTTTAGCTCCCACACAGTGGTTAGACGGTAAACATGCGATTTTTGGTAGAGTGTCAGCAGGAATGACTGTTGTAAAAAGAGTTGGTTTAGTGGAGACTGATAAAAACGATAAACCAGTTGACGATGTTAAAATTATTAGAGGTAAAGTGCTTAAACAGTGAACTTGTAATATTAAGAAAATAAATAACTATAATTATTCTAATGTAGTTAAATTTATCTTCCCTTCGTATTATTTTAAAACAAGTAAAGTAAAGTATTAAAAAGTTACAGTCAAATACTATTACCTACAACTAATTTGGCTGTTGTCCCTTAAGATCTTAGTCTTGCTCAAGCACTATGAGTAATAAAAATGCATAGAAAAATATATATTAAACAACAACAAAATGTACATGCTCTAAACAGTTAAATATTGACCATTCGGTCCACAAAATACTTACAATTGCATTAAATAATCTTTTTCGCACATAGGAACCTTCTATTTACAAATGGCACTTTGAGTACCATTATTTGATAATACTAAAAACGAAAACTGCCAACCTTTTGCCTATTATTCCATACAATTATGTTAAAAACTTGCTAAAGGAAATTAAATTTAAAAAAATTACAATTATATTAAAAAAATTGATATATTGGTTCCATTATACCCAGTGGAGACACTTATTCATAAAGAAAAACTTGAACATCCAAGTCTGTTCCACATCTTTATAAAGAAACTGTTATGTTTGTCCCAACAACTTTGCTAACTCAAGATATTAGGGAAAGCTCCAAGGTCCTTGATAATCTGGGAGTTTAAGTACAAGAGAAAAATGTACAAAAAGATGTAAAACCTGAAAAACAAACAAATTCCAAGAAAAAAATATTCAACAGTTAAGTCATCGTTTTCATGGTAGGATAATAAACTCATGGCCACTATTTTAAAACTGGAAAGTCAAAAAATAAATTATAATTTCACTCTTGGCAAAAAAGGACACTTAGCTATTGAGGCCAGTAACAATAGTTAACAGTGAAAGGAGGCGTAAACTACAAATACAGATCTTAAGTCTATTTCCAATCAATAATTTTTCAAAAAATCGTAGCAAAATTTCTGATTTTCAGTTAAAAAGACAACATTGGGTGAAATTGGGTTTTTTTTTTCAACAAAACAATTTAATTATAGTATAGAAGATAAAGGAAACAGCAATATGATACACAGGAATGAGTATATTTCCAAAATCCGAAACAATTCATAAATATATAGTGGGTATGTGGTAAGGCAATACTAATTTCCAAAAGAAATTAAGACTCGCTATAAAGAATTCATTATACAATACATAAACCCTAAATTATTTATAACCAATAACCCCATTAACATATTGTTTACCAACAACACACAAAATATTTAAACAAACATGAAAGCTATACCTCTTAGGTAGATAAAAATTCAAACAAACTCTTGCTTTTATAAATTAGTCCCATGTCTCCAATTCAGCTTTCAAACAAGTAAGAGACTGGAAACCTCAAGTAAGCTTTAAAAAATCTGCTAAATTAATTAAGAACGCAGAGAACATAATAAATCCCCAAAAAGCTTTTCTGATTAACTTTAATATTGGAAACATATTTCCCAGCATTTCTCCCAAGGTTAAGAGTCGTTTACATAAATTGTTATTTAACTTGTATTTAAAAAATGATTCCACAACATTCCTTCAGAAATTATTTAATGTACGCTTGCAATGCAGCGAAATATTTCTATGTTTAATAATAGCCGCGAGATGACGTTGCAGAACAAAACTTCATTTGCGCCGAACGTCATAGATTAACATTGTTTTATACACCTTCTATGATATCTACACTTCCTAAAAATGCCGACAAACGGTGAAACGCGCTGCGAACCGTGCACATCCTTATCCGCAAACGTGTCACACGGTATCGTCCACATTGAGACGCTACGCGATTGTGTTACGGGGTTCTGTTGCAAATACTCCCAAGGCTTAGAATATTACACATGTGTGCACACTGTAGGAAATGAACTTAGATATATCTGTATATGGTAAACACAAAATATTCCATTTAAATTAAAAGAAACTTTTGGGAAAGTTTTCTTTTATCGGTCGAACGACTACACCAAACTGTACCGAAAAATTACACTCAAAGTTATTAACATTTTTAATAACGCAATAAAAACATTTGCCCCATAAAAAACGAACATCCACTAATGAACTTTATGCCGTTTACGCCGGCCTTTTTGTAAATCTAGTTGCACCATCTGTATTCGCTGGCATTTTCCAATATCATTCACCCTATATGATACATTACCGTGTGTTTCATCTAAACATTTAGTTTTGAAGACTTTGTTCAATGACTATTTGCAACGAATTCGAACTGATTTGCTTGGCGCGTTTCACGTACTCAAAACTAGTCGGAACCCACCAGCGAATAATTTTCTGCGGAAACTTTCAATTCGTTGAAAATATTTTAATCTCAAAAGTGATTTTTTTAATTTGTTGAGGTAGTTTGGGCTCTCAAAAATGTTAAAGATATATTCACTTTGTTGCAAATATTATTTTACACTCTTTACTTAACCTTGCGCTCACTTCATCAAGAATCGTACAGGTTAGGTGAAAATTAGGGAATTTACCGTTCTGTTAATTACGGATATATCTACGTTCTACAAGACCTAGTTTATTAAAAATTTGATTTTTAGAAATCAAAGCTGCAAAGTCTAAGCTTGTAATAAGTTTATATCATCTACCCAAAATAATACGGAATCTGCGCCAACAAAATTTAATACCTACCTAATAGATTTAATTCGTTAATGTCCGTATTCACGCCCCTGCAATTTGCGCAAATTGACTTGTGCATGTCAATTTGCACAAGTAAATTGTTGCATGAAAACCAAAATCGTTCACTTGCACAAGCCAGAAAGTTTGACTTGAGTAAAATCTGGCTGGTCAGATAATTTGCATGTGGTTGGCACAAATGCATGAACGTGTAAACGATACTCCAACTCGACGCACGCTTAGTAGCAGCGAATTCTTGTCCTGACCTGCACGTGGCTTTTGTATTTTCGGTGTTCTGTGACTAGTTGACTACGTACACACTCTTAACGGTCTTCTTAATTATTTTGTCTGTTTTGTACGTTTGTTAATAATATAATAATGTCAAAAAAAGAAAAAGAATTCATTACAGAATTTATTGAGCTGTATAATTATTTTCATCGTTTGCACAGCGGAGCGCTGCGAACGCCGGTCAAAGGGTATTCGTAGTCCAGCACAATCCGCACTGGTCAGTACTCGGATGGGTAGACCAATATAGTGGCATATGCAACCGGTCGTGCTTCGGAGGGTACGTAAAACCGTCGGTCCCGGTTGTCATACAAACATCGTTGAAAATCGTAAACCTTGTAGTGGAACTTCTCTTCTCTGTTCGACGGGTTAAGTTAGCCTCCTGTCCGGCATACGTGCAAAAGAGGGCTCACAGAACCTACTCTACTGTAGGTAATCAACAAGTCATTGACCTATACACAGACGAAGAAGAAGATAAATCCTTTCCTTGTCTTCGGAAAATCAAATCCAAAGAATGTAGCGATAGAAACGCTAAATCGCAAGCTTATGACCTTCTCGTCGAAAAAATGCAGACTGTGGATGAAAGTTCAAATAGAGAAACCGTGGTGAAGAAAATAAATTCCTTGAGAACCACATACAGAAAAGAATTAAGAAAAGGTTCTTGATTCTGAGAGATCCGGTGCCGGGCCACACGATATATATATTCCACATTTATAGTACTATGAATTAATGAGCTTCCTACAGGACCAAGAAACTCCTACAAACACTGTATCAAATATGGACGAAGAAAGCGAATCGAAAGTTAAAAGAGTTTCTATAATTATTTATTGGTTTATTTACTTTATAAAAATTCGTGAATAAATTATTGTTAATATTAGTAAGTACTTTAGTTGGCTTGATGTAGTTTACCACGACTGTTACCTTGATTATTTTTTTGGTATGATTTTCATTAGAAATCATTTTATGTTGCCAAAGGTACATTACCAGAATTATTAAAATTGTTTTCAAAACATTGCTTTACATCTTTTGCTTGGGTACTGTAATGGCGATTGTGGCTGCCTGCAAGATCTAATAAATTTTCAGACTGTGTTTGTAGTCGCAGGGTAATGACACCACTTGGTATACCTTCAAAGTCAAATACGTCACTAAACTCTATTTGTTGAGCATTGAGCTAGAACGTAAACAAACGCTTGATAGGTGCATTGATTTACCGGATGTGTACTTACGTAATATTCCTTGCGTTTCTAAATTAACGTTCGCACCGTCAGAATTCTTTTTTAGAAGAATTGGTGGTTCTGAAAAGAACCATTTTTTTTAAGTAAAGGTGTTTTATGGATTTGGAGACATTTCGTATTTCGCTCCGAAACAAAATTTGTGAACCTACACTGAAATTTACCAAGGTCAAAAATGCAAGTTTAGGAATAAGTTTCGCATATTGTACAGAAAAATTACAATTTGTTTAAAAATAGCACGTACCTTCTTACGACTTGCAAAGAGAACAGCATTATGAATTTCATCTAAAAGTTTTTTTCTAACTCTTGGTGATTTTGGAGAAGACAAAGTTTTAGTATCCCGAAACTGCTTTAAAATTCTTTTTACTGTTGCAACACTAACACTCACTGTTTTAGCAACAAATTGTACAATGTCAGTCAGTAAAACCTCAAGATTTTCTTCTAACGTCGAATTATACAATTTTACTATTAATTGTTTTTTTAAGTAGTAGGACGTTCTCTACGATTACACGTTTCTGGAACAACTTGCTCCATTTTAGGAAAATAAGCACCAGTAACTATACAAACGCTCCAAAAACCGACAAGCACTGCTCAAAAAGCACATAAACTTAACCCGGTAAGTACGAGTGCAAAGTAAAGGTTTTGAGCGTCAATTACTCCTTAAGTAATGAGGTATTAGCGTTATCTAGCCTAGACCAATCACAGCGCGCGCTCGGGTGAGTCAAACACGTGCGTTTGTTGACGTTCTTGCTCAATGCTCAACAAATAGGGTTTAGGTGTATACGAATTTGCCGAATACCTTATTAGAAAATTGTGAAGCGCACAACATGCCAAAATAACTTTGTCAATATTACCAACTTTTAAATTAATACATGTATGAAATGTAAAACGATTAGCCAGAATTACAAAAGTATTTTCTATTATGCGTCTAGCTCTAGACAAACGACAGTTGAATATTCTTTTCTGATAGTTAAGCTCTCTTTGATTACATGGTTTTAAAAAGTCGTGTCTCATTGCAAAGGCTTCGGCTCCCACAAATACATAATTTAATGGAGGTTCACCTGGTACAACTACTTCTGGTGCTGGTAAATTTAGTTTATTTGCTACCAAATTTTTCATAAATTTGGTGTTTTCAATGACTCCTCCATCAGATATTCGACCATTACTTCCAACATTACATTATATGAACTCGTAGCTAGCATTCGTAATTCCCATTAAAACAATACTAAAAGTTTTTTTTATAATTAAAATAATATGATCCACTTCCAAGGGGCGCTGTAATTTGTACGTGCTTTCCGTCTACAGTGCGTAAACAATGTGGGAAATTCCATTTCTCTTGAAAATCTAACGCAATATTCTTCCATTCGGCTGTAGTTTTAGGAAACTGAAAAAATATAAATTCAGTGTGCATTGCTATTAATTTATTTTTTTACTATGTTACTATATGCATTTTTTGTTTTAGATTTCTGAGACCCAAGAACTTCAATCCGACTTTGATAATTTATCTTAACCAGTCACACCACAATCAGTTATATCTGAACCAAGTACACCGCGCCCAGTATCAGAAGCATCATCGAGAGCAGCAAAAAGGCACAACGACAAATGTGATGAAGTTCTGAATATAATTCAGAAACGTTTTACTCCGCCAAATGTTTGGAAACGGAAAAGCATGGGCCTCAATGTTACGGAAACTTCCTAAAGAACAAGCTATTCACGCAGAGAAAATCATAAATGATATTTTTTATGAGGCACAATTAGGAACTCTAAATCGCTACTGTACGTTACGCATACAACCGCAGCAAGAAGTGTATGTACAACCAGTACCATCATACCATCAGCAAATGCAACCTGAGCCATCATATAATCAGTCTTCTTCACAATCAGTACCATCCTAGCAGCAAAAAATGCCTCTTTCACAAACAGAATCTTATTATCATCAACATACACAACCATTTTCACAACACACTGAACCACATCGGCAACAATCAGCCCAGTCAAGAAATACTCAATTACTTCGCATGCAACCGGTACAAGATGAATTTAGTGAATGTAGTGAATCGCCATCAGTCTCAGAATATTTATCCAACTTTAGTTGTACAGACTAAGAATTAATTTTTATAGTACACAGTAGTAGTTAATATACATTTCACTTACGTTTAAAGATTCTTGTTTTAATACACTGTAGATGGCAACACACATTTCAGGAATAATATTGCTGAGGGTAGGTTTGGAAATACATGTAGAAAACTTGAGATCTTCATAGTTTCTCGCTGTTGCCAAAAACCTCAAAGTTGCAGATAATCGTTCATGTGGTGTAATAGAACGATTCATTACAGTATCGTCCCCTTTTATTAATGGTGAAATTAAATCTAATAAATGCCTATAAGTTGCCTCATCCATGCGCAAGTAATTACGAAAATCGTCTGGTTCATTAATTAATTCCTTCATACGAGAGTAAGTGGCTCTCTTTTCAATGCAACATTTCTGTGGTCTTCTTGATCTTTTCTTGTCACTTCACTTCACTTCACTTGGCACTTTTAACTTTTTAATTAAATAAAACCAACTAGTGCTAATAATTCGTCTTCCTTGTCCATCGTTGAGTTTTGCTCACACACGCGACACTCGCCGAAATCTCAACTGTACTAGTGGACAAATTTGTACAAATTAACTGACTCAAAACGGATACAACAATTCAGTTTTAATTTGCCCAAATTAGCATGCACAAATCAATTTGCGCTTATGTTGGATAAGATTGTGGAAAACTCTTTGCCGTTTTCTTATACACTTCGTTTGCGTTTATTCTTATTTCTCTTGTGTACAACAGCGTTAGAAAACCCGACAGTTTTACATTATTCGTTTCCAATAAAACTAAAGAGTATAAGAGTAATAATCAAAATATGTCGTACAGTTTTGGGGAATTTCATGGCCTACATTTGAGGCAAATTTGTTTTGCGCATTAACTATCAAAAAAGCTTCAGAAAAAAATTTCTCTTGAGGACTTCCTGCAATCAATACCTACTCCTTTTGCCCCACCCTGTATGTAGCAAACCTGCGATAACCAAGATTTAACATAAATATGTAATGTAACCTCAAAAAATGCGCTGCGGAGCACAAGAAAAACATGAGATTCCTTAAGATAATAGAAATACATAATTAGTTTAGTCTGTTAATAATAAAATTATCACATACTTAGCTTACCTAAAAATGCAAACCAACATTGGGGTTCATCCGTTAACAACAAATCCAACAGCAGCTTGGAGAGAAATTTCACAAACCCAAAAACTTTTTAAATTAAACGTGAAGCTGCCTACGAAGCCAGCTGATCAAGACAAAGTAAGATTTGTTTGCATGAGCGACACTCACTCTCTTACTCACAACATAAAGTATGATATTCCTGACGGGGATGTCTTCATCCATGCCGGTGATTTCACCAAATGCGGGCAGCAAGAAGAAGTAATAGAATTTAATAGGTGGCTAGGTAAGCATTACATAACTTTATACAAATGTAAGGACCTCCGGTAAAATTTTAGGTGAATTACCACACAAGTACAAAATTATTATTGCCGGAAATCATGAGTTAAGCTTCGATCTCAGTTTCATAAACACCTTTAAAAAATCTTCGGATCATTCGTCAAGGCATACTGGATCAATTGTAGTAGAAGATGAAATACCAACACTTGGGATGCAGAAAGATGATTTAGACGATGCAGTTAGGGTTGTGGATGTCAAACAGTATTTAACAAATTGTATATATTTAGAAGACTCTTCTATTGAAGTTTATGGTATTAAAATTTACGGAACTCCATGGTTAGTATTAGAATAAATAAATGTGTAGTAAATTATTATTAATTCTTTAATAATTCAAAATAATATTCACAATATCAACTAAGTGAAGCGAGAAACAATTAACAAGTTATTATTAATTATCCTATAGATTTAATTATATTATTGTTTTTTTAATCATGTGTCTGAATTACTGTATGAAATATACAGAGTGTGTGTATATTATAGCCTATCCACTACAAGGATCTCTCAACTAAAAGGTTGATTAGACGGTACAATAAATGTTACATACTTGGAGTCTATTTGGAACCTATTTTTTCCTAAGACAGAAATAAAGAGGTGCATGTAACATATTTTTGGTATTAGATAACTCCCTTAGCGGCAGAAATACAAATAAAAACTGTATAGAAATATGATAATTTTTTAATATTTGCAAAAATGTTTTTGGATTTGTTCTTAGTTTCTTTTGAGAGATAGAATGTACACTTCCATTTTTTACATGGCATGTACGTCTGATTTTTATTTAAATCGATACCTTACATTTTCTTATTTTCAATAATCTGCATTTTGTAAACTACAAAGATATGTAAGATACATACGTTTTGACAAAAACAAATGACAAATAAACAAGTGAGTAACTTTTAGCTGAAAAAATAGCTTATTATTCCTTAATGTAGCGATATAATGGTTGGTACTAATTTAAAGAATTGATAAATGACTATCCTTTAATTTGTTTGTTTTTATATTTCTATTGTTAAGTGGGTTATGTAATTATGAAATTGGCTAAATGCAGTTTCTTACTCCTATTTGGTAAACTTCGTATATTATAGGCAAAACGAAAAGTATGAGTAAAGAACACACCTAAGAATGCAACCTTTGTTCCGTATAATCGACCTTCTATGTCTTACCATTCCAAAGATCCCTATACTATACTTGCTACAATATACACTCTGTATTCAATACGTACAAGGCATCTATTTAAAATGGGATTTTGTTATGTGTCCTTTATTATTCAATATATAAAACAATACAGCGTTCAGTTTATAAAAATATCTTTCTTTCTTCGGATGTCTTTGTGCCATTACAGCGTCGGACTTCTGGCCTTGATCCAATTCTTCCATCGTCTTCTGTCACCGGCCATGTTCTTTATGTCCCCTATTGTTTTCCCTCTTTTCTGCCCAATTTCTTTTTTCTATCTTCTTCTTTCTAGGTCTACCCACTTTTCTTTTACCGACTCTTCGTGCTTCTATTACCCCTTTTGTCATCCTCTCGTGGTCCATTCTAGTAATAAGCCCATACCAGTGTAATTGTCTTTTTTCTATTTTGCTTATTATCGGTTCTTGTTCGACTTCTTCCATTACCCAACACCGGTTGTAGATCTTTATTGCCGATGTTTAATTTTGGTGTTCTGACTGCTTTTTTTGATTATATCGTCCATATATATTATCAACAGTAGTGAACTCAAACTATCTCCCTGCTTCAATCCCTTTTTCATTTCGAAGTCTTCCGATATCTTTCCCTCTATCCTTATTATGCCTACTACTCTATTGTAGATACCTTTAATTACGTTTATTAATTTTCCCGATATATTTCTTTCGTTTAATATTTCCCACATTAAATCTCTTGAGACGTTGTCGAAGGCTTATTTCAGATCTAGGAAAATTAAGTATAGATTTTGTCCTTTTTCCATCATTTTTCCTATTACTTCTCTTACTATGCGTATATGGTCATTCGTTTGCCTACCCTTTCGAAATGCGGGTTGTTCTTCTTCCATTAATTTTCTATTTCTTTTGGCAGTCTTCTCTCTATTATTCTAGTATATATTTTAAATGAGATTCATGATAGGTAAATCGCTCTGTAATTTTCCATTTCTGTTGTTGCGCCCTTCTTATGTAGAGGTATAATCATGTTTCTTTCACAATCTTCCGGTATTATATTTTCTTTCCATGCTGTTTTACATCATATCCACATCCATTTTTTCACTTTTGTACCTCCCCATTTAACCATTTCCGGTGCTATTCCATCCTCTCCATTGGCTTTTCCCTCTTTTAGCTTCCAAATCGCATATTCTACTTCTTCCTGCATTATTTGGTCCTGCATATTTCCATTTTTAATTGTTTCATTTACTCTTTCTGTCTGTAGTGCTGTATTCTCTTCTGTCGTTCCATTGTCGTCTTTAACTTTCTCTTCGTAGTGCTCCTTCCAAGCTGCTAGTACGTCTGCACTCTCTCTCTTGAGTTGGTTATTATTGTGTCTAATATTCCAAATTCTTTTTGTTTTCTTCTCTTTTAATGTTTTAATTGCACTCCAAAATTGTCTATTATTGTGTTTGAATTTTTCTTCCAGCTCATCACCAAAGTTGTCCCAGCTCCGTGTTTTTGCAATTTTTATTATCTCTTTTACCTCATTTCTCATCAATTTATAGTCCTCTTGATTTTCATTTGTTTTATTTGCTTATTTGCTTCCACGCTAATTTCTTTTCCCTCACTACGTCTTTTACTGCTTCACTCCACCATCTTGTTCTTTTCCGGTTTGTATCTATTCTCCTTTTCCCGCAAATTTTCTCACTTTCTTCTAATAGCGTTTGCTTTAATATTGCCAATCTTTCTTCTATTTTCGTGATGTTTGCTTCCTCTTCCCATTTATTTAATGCTTCTGTAACTCTGTCTCTATATTTCTTTCTTATCTCTTCGTTTCTCAGTTTGTCTAACCTAATTCTTTTGTATTTCCTTTTTTCGAGTTCCCCTGTTTTTTTGATCTTTGTTTCTGCTACTAATAATCTGTGGTCTGTATTTCATTCTGCTTTTATCTCCACCCTTACATCTCTTATTATTTCACTGGTAGGTTTTGTATATATTATGTAATCTATTATAGTTTTTGCCTCTCTCCCTTCTGCTTCAAAGGTATTTCTATCTTCTTTTCTGTGTTTGTAAAATGAATTTCCTATTAATAGATCGTTGGTTATGCAAAAGTCCAGTATCTTCTCTCCATTTCTGTTTTGTATTATCTCGCCGTACGGTCCCATGTTGCCTAGTCCTTTTGTTTCATCATCTCCTATTCTGGCATTCCAGTCTCCCATAATTATTACGTATCTATCTTTTTCTCTTAGTCTATCGACGACCTTTTGTAGTTCGTCATAAAATTCTTCTACTTTTGTCCTCTCCGAACCTCCTGTGGGTGCGTATATTTGTATTATAGCAATTGTTTCTTCTAGTACTAGTTCTATATATATATTATTCTTGAGTCTATTGCCTCCCATTTTGTTCTTTTCTTTTCCATATCGTATGTTCCTATGATACCTACTCCTTTCTCACTTTCCCACTTTTTGTTCCTGAATATCAGAGCATGTAACCATTCTTCAGATCTATTTCTCCCTTTCCCTATTTTTTCGTTTCACTAATTCCCAATATAAGTGTTCCATTTTCCTTCATTTCGTCTAATAATTCCTTTTCTTTTCCGTTTAATGTTCGTATATTCCAGGTACCCAGTTTTAATTCCACTTTGTTTTGCTTATTTTTTATGCTGTTTATTTCCTTCTCCTTTTCTATTGTTTCTTTTTCTTTATTCCTTTTCCCATTCATGTCCATTTTCATAGTCTTTTTCGATGTTTGTATTGTATTTGTTTGTTTATGTGTTATTACTACGCGTTTGAGTGTTTTTGTTTTGTTCCCGTGCCACTACCTGTTCTAGTTATTTTGAGTAGTTGCTCTTGTATCTCTTCATCTGGCGATCTTTCGCTGAAAGTTCTTCCTCCTGTTTTCTCTTTGGGTGTTTTTTCGGCTTCTGGATTCCTTACTGGGGCATTTTCTTCTGCATTTAGTTGTTCCAGCGTATATACATCTCCATTTATTATTAATTTGTTATATCTGATAACTGCGTGGTGCCTGTTTGCCCTAATTTTATTTCTATGTTTTATCAATTCCTTCCTTTGGTCTTGTATTTCCTTTGAGTAGTCATCTTCCATATATATTTTTGTACCTTGTAGTTTCTTGGTTGCTTTTAGTATTTCCATTTTCTTTGAGCAGTTTCTTAATTCCATTAGGATTGGTCTAACTTTCCCATTTTGCTGGTTTCCAATTCTTCTTATCTCTGTTATCTCCTCTTCCATTATTATTTTTATCTCATGTCCCTTAAGACCGTTCTTATTTTCTCTTTCACCTGCAGATCTTTCTCCCCGTCTTGTTCCGTGATTCCATGTATAATTATCCTCCTTTTTCTTATTTCTCTTTCCATCTCATCCATTCCCTTCTCTTGTGTCGTTATCCTGTGTTTAAGATGTTGGTTTTCGCTTTTCAGCTGTTTGTTCTCATCTTTAACTTTACTCAGTTAAATATCTATGATGTAAAATAAAACAAAATAGCAGCACTAAAGAACATTTAGTTTTCATTACATTATTTAAAAGAACTTACATAGTGTTTGCTAGGGCTAAAGATTAAATGAAAAGACTTAAAATTTCCTTTTTAGGCAACCTGAATTCTGCAAATGGGCTTTCAATGTGCCAAGAGGTGAACAGTGTTTATTGAAGTGGGATATGATACCGAATGGGATAGATGTCTTAGTAACCCACACACCACCAGTGGGACATGGTGATTTGGTTTGCTCGGGAGTCCGAGCAGGCTGTGTGGAATTGCTTTCGACAGTTCAACAGAGAATTAAACCCAAATATCATATTTTTGGGCACATCCATGAAGGTAATCCAGTTAAACAATCTATATAATTGATTAAATTTATTATCAATGGCGCCTTGCAGGGTATGGCATCACATCAGATGGCAAAATAATATATATCAATGCTTCCACTTGCGATATTAATTACATGCCGAATAACTTGCCTGTGGTATTTGATATGCCGCTACCTCCAGGGCTGCAGAAAACTTAAAACTATATAAGTGTGACTCTTATATAAAACGACCCAGTGAATTGGTACAACTTTTTTACTATTTTGTAGTTTTGAAAAAAGTATTATAGAATCAAATTTATCCAAATCCTGGAATAGGATTTTAAAATGTCTTTCGTGTAACTGTAACAGAATGCCATAAATGTAAATGGCAAGTTGTTTTACTTCTTCAGAAGGGTTGTGAGATTTATAATTTTAATACTTATGTTGTGATAAATTGGTTTTAGATATCAAATACTGTTTTCGGTTATCAGAAATAATTTGATGATGTCAGAAATCAATTAAAGTTCTTAGAAATGCAGAAAGAGCACGGGGTTGTAATTAATTAATAATTACTCTCAAAGATCAATGTAATTCTTAATTGTGATATGGTTATAAGTAATCCCATCTGTGCTAAACCCCTGTGTGCAACCCAGTTTATTAATACAAAAAAAAAATGAAGAAGTCTAGCAACTTTCCATACGTGTCAGTAGTAAATAAATAGGGAAAAAGATTAGTCAATATGAAGACAAAAATGTCTTTAAGTTGAGGACCTCTTTGTTTCCATGTTTTCTCATTCATATCTAGTCTCATCCCCGTTAATAGTATGTTTTTAAATAAACTATTTATTTGCAGAATACCTAATGTAGTCTAATTTTTGTATGTACCTTTCTATCACTTAATTTGAAAAAAATTAGTCAAATTAAGGTATTCGGTTATCCAACTTTGCCCAAGGGCGTATCCAGCTCAAAATGGAAGAGAGTGCAGCTTTCTGAATCCAACTTCTTTCATGGGGGAAGGGGTCCATGGGGGCGGGGTATACAATAATGTACAATTACTAAAGAAAAACACTATTTACAGTCGAACTTCCATATGTCGAAGTGTCAAAGGACCGCAAAAAAAATTCGTTATATAAAAAATTCGATATGCAGATAATAAAAAAATTATCATTAACATAACGTGAAGAATAACTAAAAGGTGTTTATTTATATAATACATACATACATGTACATAAGCAGAAATAGTAAGTTCATTAGTAGTCAGAAAAACGTAAAACAAGAAATACTGCACATACATATACATACAGTTATACATTTATTGAAAGAAATCCGTAATTTTCTGCTCTACACTGCAATTCAATAAAGTTTTTTGTTCGAAGAACGTTTCGCACTTATTTGAACTGGAAAAAATTCCTTCAGGTACACTTTCTTTGCTACTTGGCGAAAGTGTGTCTGGATCGGCCCGCTCGTTTGCAAACGGTGGCCGTGGAAACGAACGTCGAGTTTGACACAGTGGCGACTCGCGGGTGTAAAAATAAAAAATGAAGTGCTATTATAATAACCCTAATAAACACAAATATAAAAAATAAAATTCAATGTCAACTTACCTAGTTTTTGTAGACCAAGTCTATCCTTCTGTCCTTTAATGCAGCAAAATTATTTATTATGTCTTCTTAAAATGGTTGATTTTTTATTAATTCTGATACGAGTTTTTATTCGTTTAAAACAAGAAAAACTTTTTTCCACTGATGCACTTGTCGACGGAATAGTTAATATGAGGCAAAACAATTTGTAGGCTTCGGTAAAAATTTCTTTGTTCTGATTAAGATTTTCTAGTAATTCTGGGTCTGTAGATTGCGGTAACTTTCATCGGCATAAAGAACATTTAATTCGTTTTTAAGACGCTGACTTTTTGTAAATATTTTGCCATAAAATTGACCTAAACTTTCAAATGCTTTAGACGGAAATCACGAATCATATTGTTCGAATTTCTAATTTCGTAGTATCAGCCAAAAACATGAATTGTAACTTATCGCAGTCTTGAAACCTTACTTCCGTTTCCATTACAATGTGATCCAGAACTTCATAAAACAAAATTCTATATTCTCTTCTAATGTCATTATTTGTAAGGCTAGCATATTCCCGTTTAGGGCGCTTAGAAATATCGACTTGTGTTATTTCTATTTCCTTAGTCTTTTCGAAGAGTGTATCAAAGAAATCGTCATTCCTTTCTCTCTTTCTCTTCAATAGTTCAATAGTTTTATTTATTTTTGTAATACAAAAACTAATATTCAATGATTTCTTTTGGAGAACATCAAATAATATATCAGTGAGAGAGAAAATATCATTAAATACTACAATTAAAAATGTGAATTCAAAATTATTGAAATCGTTTAAAAACCGATGGTCAAACCGGAACATGCAGTTCCGCGGCCGATTGCGACTGAACTCTTCATTGCGCGATTCACCGTGAACCAATTGTAGATATTGACGTAGGCGTTACCATGGCAACGGAGGTATAAGTGCAGAGTTAAAATACGTTTGAAGCTGACTCTTCACTACAATTGCAGGAGTATTGTAGGTAAGATTTTTTATGGTTACTGTATTCATGCTCGACAGACTGCATTTAAAATTTAAATTTTAAATACAAGGGGACCAGAAAAAATGTAATGTGTAACATTTGTCTTATGTTCGAGAATTGTTCGATAACTACGTGGCCTAACACTGAGATGGCGCGAATTCGGAGGAATGTTCTTTACCATTTGTAGAACTATCCTTTATTAGATTAAATATGACAGTACAGAGCGATCTGTCAATTAGTCTGTTTTTGGCAGTACGCCAAAGTGAACGTCTCGTGTGATTTTGTAATCAGTGGAAAAAACTGAGTTGAGAGCAGTGCTAAAGTACTTTCATGTGAAAGACTTAACACCAACCGAATTCAAAGCAGAGCTGAATTCAACACTATTGGAATCCGCTCCTTCGTTTTCAATGGTTAAAAACTGGGTTGCCGAATTTGAGCGTGGTCGTGTGAGCGCAAATGATGAACTCCATAGTGGACGTCCAAAAACTGCTTCTGGCCCGGATATGATTGAAAAAGTCCACCGTATCGTATTGGATGACCGTCGAGTAAAAGTGCGCGAGATAGCAGACATAGTGGGTATCTCAAACGACAGTGTGCATAGAATTTTAACTGAAGAATTGGAAATGAAAAAATACTCGGCTCGTTGAGTGCCGCGGTTGCTCACACCGGAGCAAAAACTGAATCGTTTGAGTGTTTCTCGCAACCTTTTGGCACGTTTTCGCCACAATCCGAAGGATTTTTTGCGCCGTTTCATAACCGTCGATGAAACCTGGGTCCACCATTATACTCCCGAAACCAAAGAACAGTCCAAACAATGGACCACAAAGGTTCTCCGCCACCAAAGAAGGCAAAAACGGTTTTGTCAGCAGGAAAGGTTATGGCAACCGTATTTTGGGATTCTCATGGAATTATCTTGGTCGACTACTTAGAAAAGGGGAAAACAATAAATGGCGAGTATTATCCCAATTTGTTGCAACAACTTAGCGACAAAATCAAAGAGAAACGACCTCATTTGGTAAAGAAGAAAGTGCTTTTCCATCAAGATAACGCACCTGTCCACAAGCCAATGGCCAAAATTCATGAATTGGGATTTGAATTAGTGTCCCATTCACCCTATTTCCCAGATTTGGCTCCCAGCGATTATAATCTGTTTCCTAACATGAAAAAATGGCTCGGCGGTAAGAGATTTTTGTCTAATTCCGAGGTAATCGCTGCTGTAAATAGCTATTTCGAGGACTTGGATTCATCGACCTACAATGAAGGCATTGCTAATTTGGAATATCGTTGGAAAAAGTGTGTTGAGCAAGCAGGAGACCATATTGAAAATTAAAATGTTTTTTGTCGAAGAAACTTGCGTTTTCTTTGTTAGGCCACATAGTTATTGAATCATCCTCATATGCCATAAATAATCAACTCCTAATAGGTGTAATGCCGATAAATAATTTGTTATGTAATTTAAATAAATATTCGCAATTAAACGAAAATTTTAGGTGAAGAGGTACTTCACCTACTTCACTTGGCGAGCCGCCACTGCCTCCTAAGTCCAGTCTTAGCTGGAAACCGGTGCGTTTCTCGATATGAGTGTCTTATTAAAAGGTTGGTTTATTTTGAATCCCCTACATATGCCCTATAAGTTTCTAAAACGTATTCGATAACACCGTGCATAATACCGGCCGGAGCTTACCCAGTCCTGGTCAAACTATCATGTAATTTATCCAAAAGACATATTTTAAGTTATTCTAAAGTTTGCTCCAAATTTTAAATGTTTCGTTAAGGTATTCACATTACAGCGGCTTTAGTTTATGCCCAACTCTGTATAAAATCCGCCCGGTAATCGCTAATTATTCATTTCCTGTTCTGTTCATCTCTGATTGCTCACGAGTAGTTTATACTCATCATATTACAGTGAGGCAGCAGTACTATGCTTGCAAAAATCGGAATGGTTTTCCAATTTATTGCGCACAACAGGGTGTGAATTTGGTTTGGTTGATTGTACGGAGAATCCAAGATGGAAGAAAAGGAAATCTCTCAGTGGTTGCGAACCTGTTTTTCCGTGTTTACTCGTTAATTACGAAGTGTTCTTAAGGTATGCTTGTACAATTTTTGAAAAAAACAATTCTGTTTTATAATTTTGATGCGCAATAAAATTGTTATTTGATGTGGCTGTTTGTTTTTATTTACA
Source organism: Limonius californicus (assembly GCA_014611495.1). Classification (NCBI taxonomy): domain Eukaryota; kingdom Metazoa; phylum Arthropoda; class Insecta; order Coleoptera; family Elateridae; genus Limonius; species Limonius californicus. The sequence goes on from JABXWE010007959.1 coordinate 25,197, forward strand.
TTTTGCTTTGAATGTTCAGTGTTGTTATAGAGGCTGTATATCGTTGTTTACGTTTATTCGCAGTTTAAACATGTGTAGACTTTGGCAAAAGTTAAAATGTTACAAAAAAACGCTTGCAACAAAGATGCACTTTGGAAAAAATAATTTTGGGAAAAATTAATTTTTTTCACCCAATTTGCCCTTTAATTTACCTAACATTGCATCACCTTTAATAATCACTTATTCCGAAGGCAGCTGACCTAAAATTAGAAGTGCCTTTTTAGTGGAATGTGCAAGACGAAACGCAGAAGTTTCTTTATAAGAAAAAGCAGACCAAGTGCACGTCATTTTGAGTTAATTAAATTTGAACAGTTGTGAGTAGGTATGTTATAAATTTTATTATTAATAGCATAAAAAGCATTTATTACATGTGATTACTATTGGAATTGAGTATGTAAGGTTGGTTTGCATATCTGTAACACATTTTTTTGAGCAGATTGCTAAAATAATTAAAATATAAATGCTCGCAAGCACATCGGCATTGCTACCTCTAGAAGTATTGCTTGAAAATTTATATTCTTAATGTAGAAATACTTACCATGCAGCAATACTTATAAAGCTTAATATCCTGCTTTCCAGTAGTTGTAAGCTTAGTAAGCGCTACCATAATAATAGGCCTTACATAAACGATTCTTTTCTTTTGGCCATACAGTATGACAAAAATTATATTATTTAAGTTTTTTTAGAATTTAATTACCTGTAGTAACTATCGAAAACAATTTAAGGAACTTCGGATTTCCCTCTATTAGAAATGGATACTTTTCTTTGTAGAGGTTTGCAGAATAGGTAATTAGTAGATTAAATTAGGATTTAGTAACTTGAAACATTAAAAAGTTATAGATAAGATAGAGCCAAATACTAACTAAAAATCTAAAACTAACGAACTTATTTCTTATAAAACTTAAAAACAAACATAAAAAAATACCTAGCCTAGTAATACGAAACAATGCACAAATCTTGAAAGGCATTCGTAGTTCAATTTTGCTTCATACAAGGCGCCTCCAATGACGTCAAAGCCGAATTTAACTGATCATTTCCAATATCCTGTGGTTTTTGTCTCCTTACTTGAATTAATGTTATCAGATCGCTATTCCGAACCCTAGTTCCATTCTCCCTTGGTTAGATCATTATCGCAGTATGGGTGAATGTATCGATTATACCATTTAGTTAGTGTGCTTTTAATGGATGTACGTTTTACTTGTAAATAATTTCATTGATATCATCATATAATCAATTGTGTGATGTTTTATCTTGCTACCAAGCACTGAAAGTATAAAAATTCATGTGGTAACTGCATTTGAATAATGGGTTTTATTAATCATATTAGAAAATAACTAGATTATATTACACATAAAATTTGTTTATAGTAAATATTTGTCTTATTATGAAATGATTACAAAAATATTAGTTATTACATATCAATACATCAGAAATCGAATTTAGCACATCGTTTTAGGCAAAAAATTTATTTGATTGTGCGCTATACCTTGGGCTAATACATTCCTGTTAATGTGACGTCATAATATACGTTTTTTTGCGTAAACAGGGACATATTCGGCAACCCCTTAACGGGACTTTAGACACATCGTAATTTATTTCTACAAGGTAAGTCATATTATTATAATTTAATAATAATAATAGGCAATTTCAACAAGTATTTCGACATATTTTACAGTATGTCATTTTCAAAAGCATTTAATGAAGTAGACATTTGTAGCTAGGGTAACAGCACACTGGATCTTGATTTCAGACTTGGCTCAGGTCTTCCGTTCCAAAACTTCCAATAGCGGGGAATTTATCGGCTCAATTTGCACATTCATTAAAGGCGTGTTTGTTAAAATGTGTTTGCGAATTTGGAAGGTATCTAGTATATCCAATTTACGTTTATCGTCACAGAAAGTAAAAATTTTATTATATGATTTGATGTCAATGCATGAGTATGTTCTAATAAGTGTTTAGCGTAGTTAGATTTTTCTGGGTGCTTATATTTGTATGAGCGTATGTGTTCTTTGTATCTGGTGTCAAAATTTCTAATTGTTTGACCTATACATACATAATTACAATGTGAACGGAACTTTTAATTTCCATAACAATCATTACTACGATTATCAAAATCCACGCGTTTTCATTGAAACCAAACATCGACAGCAATTCAGTGTGAATGTATGGGCTGGTATTATTGGTAATAATTTAATCGGTCCATTCTTTTTGCCACGACGCGTTTAAATGATAATTCATACACCAATTTTCTGGATAATGATTTACCCGAGTTACTAGAAGATGTCCCTCTGGGTGTTAGGCGACGGATGTGGTTCATGCACGATGGTGCACCTCCTCATTTTGCACTCACTGCTAGAGGGTCATTGAATCGAACTTTTAAATGCAAACTGGATTGAGCGTGGAGGACCGATTCCTTGGCCTGCACGTTCACCGGATCTAAACCCTTTGCATTTTTTTTTCAGGGGTCGTTTAAAAGGCATGGTGTATTCAGTGCCAATTACAAACGTCCAACATCTCCAGCAACGAATTGCTCTAATTTAATAAGAAATGATCCGCAATTATTTTACAACGTACATCAGTCAAATCATGAAAAGAATTCGTAAATGCATAGAAGTCGACGGTGTACAGTTCGAAAATTTAATCAACTAATTTATTTGTTAATTAATACTTTGTTTAATTTAATAAACTTCAGAACAAATCGCTTGGTACTCTGATGTGTTTATTCGGTGTCCACGGCCCACTTACCAAATTTTACCGGGATAGTATTTAATTGACCGTGATTGATAAAATTTGAAATAACTCGTAAACCGTTTAATTTCAACTTCAAACAAGAGGATCAAATTTGAAGAATATTGAATGAAGGACCCAAAAAAAAAAACAAACCACGTGAAAAACCACACACAAAAAAGTTGGAATAGAAAGTCTAAGGGAACAATGTGAAAACTAATACTTCCAGTCCATTCATGGAAAATCCAACCAAACCAGAAAGATCCTCGTCAAAAAAGAAATATTTTTCATCGGGAAGAGTATTTTGAAATTCCTAAAACTTTTCGAAGTATTTGCGGAAAACGATTTTCAAAATTCAACTTTGAGGGCCCGTAACTTTGTAGCCATACATTTTAGAGAAAATTTTTATTTGACTTTTCGTCTTCAATTTATGTGTAGATTACACACTTATAACAAGGGTACGTTTTTTTGGTTCACGCTGTATATACAGGGTGTATCAGAAATAGGTACAAATATTTAAACCAGTAATAAATTGGCTCAAGTAAAATTCAATGGTACTATTCATTTTTCAAAAATCATTAAGCTTATTTTTTTGAATTAAAAAATAAAATAAAATTTTGTTTGAGAACTGCTGATGATACATAGAAAATGCGTGTAAGCTGTAGAAGGTTATTACCTAATTGTAAAGTAAATCCAAAGTGGCAAACACGTAAAAACTTGTCTGGCTTGTGATAACTGAATAGAAATTACTGACCTATCTAATAGTATTGGTTTGTGGCAGGTGTTAAGAAACTATTTTGCGCTTCTATCTTACTCTCCTTTGCATAACATGTCTTTGAACTCAAATTTTTGTTATTATCCTGCGGTACTCAAACAATTTAGGGTCAAATTTTCAATTTATTATTTTCTCATATCTTAAGGGTCCCATTGCCAAAGAAATGTTTTTTCCATTTTGTATATATTGTAATCTACCATCGGATTTAATATTTGTACCTATTTCTGATACA
>JABXWE010007960.1:0-19709 GCA_014611495.1 Limonius californicus
TGAGCGACCCTGGCGGAATATCAATTGGGGTGTTACAACGGATCTTAAAGGACCCGTTCCTAGTTGTGAAAACAGAAATAGCTTCAATGGTAAAGCTCTACTTTGTAACCTACCGCGATTAATTTAACATTATCTAAACGTAAAATATAAGTTAATGGAAGATTCCTAAATCCGCGAATCTGTCAAATTAATTTATGTTGTTAAAATAATGTTGTTTTAAAAGGGGGCAACTATGATTAGAACTGATCCGACCATGGAAGGAATAGGTAGCTGTTCCATAGGTGTACGGCACACACTGCACCTCCTACTTAGGAAACAGCCTGTGAGCGACCCTGGCGGAATATCAATTGGGGTGTTACAACGGATCTTAAAGGACCCGTTCGTAGTTGTGAAAACAGAAATAGCTTTAATGGTAAATCTCTACTTTGTAACCTACCGCGATTAATTTAACATTATCTAAACGTAAAATATAAATTAATGGAAGATTCCTAAATCCGCGAATCTGTCAAATTAATTTATGTTGTTAAAATAATGTTGTTTTAAAAGGGGGCAACTATGATTAAAACTGATCCGACCATGAAAGAAATAGGTAGTTGTTCCATAGGTGTACGGCACACACTGCACCTCCTACTAAGGAAACAGCCTGTGAGCGACCCTGGCGGAATATCAATTGGGGTGTTACAACGGATCTTAAAGGACCCGTTCCTAGTTGTGAAAACAGAAATAGCTTCAATGGTAAAGCTCTACTTTGTAACCTACCGCGATTAATTTAACATTATCTAAACGTAAAAAAAATAATAGTGGAAGATTTCTAAATCCGCGAATCAGTCAAATTATGCTATGCTATGCAAGGGATAGGTAGCTGTTCCATAGGTGTACAGCAAACATTGAGCTTCGTGCTAAAGGAACAGCCAAGAGCGACTCTGACATAATAGCAATCGGGGTGTTAGAAAGGCTCCTTAAATGGATCTGTTCCTGGGCGAGACAAGAATAACTCCTATTAAAGTTCAACCTCATAACTTGCCACTATTAATTTAACACTGTCCTAACTTGAGAATACAAACAAAAGCAAGATACCAACCTCGTATACAAATCAGAATATAATCTTAGTTTGTCCATCGAACTTACTGAAAGCTAACACTGAATTACCACAAATAAATGATTGTTAACCTCACTGTGGTTCATTCTCTGTTCTTTTAGAATATTCTTAGGTTAACCTCAAATTTTACTACTAACTACCTACCGGGTACAAGAACCATGTTCTTAAGTTTCTTAGATTAGAAATTCTCCTCCGCCCACATCTTTTCCATCTAAATGTCTGTCCACTGACGTATCCATTGCAGAACCACATAATGGATTTTATTTCTCAGGACACGCCTTTACTTTTCACGGTATCATTGACAATCAATATCATTGACAATCGCTTTGGAATCTAATGTAAAAACTTATGAAACCGAATCCACAATTTTAATAAGTAGGCTTATTATACTCAATGAGGCATGATTTGGGACGGAGAAAGCTAGTAGCTATTTTAGATGGTGGAATATTAATGTATAAAGGATATAGAGGGCTTATTACCCTTTATCAAGGATAAATAACTTTTTAATTCATTTCCTGGGAAAGTTTTATTATTTCCCTTATTAACTAAATTTTTTTTCTGTATCTGTATTCGATACAATCAATTTTTGGTACAAACTAACAAGTTCAGGGTCAAATTCTTCTTCAGAATCTTCCTTTTCTTCATCGCCTTCTTGAAGCTGCATGTCGGGTTCATTAATGTTTCCAATAATTTTGTTTATTTCATTGACTGCTTCTAAATCAATGCTGTCTTCATCATCATCTTCCTTTCTAGGGTCTTCATCATCTGTGTCAGTCATTTCATCATCTTCACCTAACATAAAAAATGGGGTCAAATTCATCAGTTACTTCAAAAATCTGATCTTATATTTTAATCCATTTACCTCCTAAACCACCATAAACCTCATCAATATCCATGGCTTCCTCTGTTTTTTTAACTGTTACGTCATCATCATCACTATCAATAACAATTGGAGCAGTAATAATAGTTGGAAACGATTCCTGTTGGAAGCTTTGAGGTTCTAGAACTGCTTGGTCAGTGATGGTTCTCTGCAACGCAAGCGCGTCCATTTCCTCGTCCTTCTTTTTCTTTTCTTCCATTAACAGTTTCTGAACTTCAACCATGACATACTTATTCACGATTTCGCGACACTGATCATTAAATCCATTTGGTAACCATCCATTTTTGAAATGATATCTTGTGTCTTTCGTAACTGCCGGGAGTCTGGCCAACATGCCTTCAATTTCTGGCAGATGCAAATCGCAGTACTTGAACAAAATTGAGATATGAAGAAGTAGTTTAATCTCTTAAGGACAATAGTTACCTGGTAAAACATTTGCCGAGCAGGAGGAATCATGTTGGGCTTTAAAAGGTACAAACTTTCATCCATGCATGGCTTCGGTTTGCTTTTTTGTTGTGCAGAGCAGTTTTTGAGTGAAAATTTATCTGTGGTTGCGGGGCCCGCTCTATAATGCATTAAATTGCTGGAATAACTACGTTTTGCTTGCACCTTCACTTTTAAGCCATCTAAAAAAGCAGAGAGTATAAGGCTGTAAATAAACTACATAGAATTACCAACATGAAGCCCGTACTCTAAAATCAAAAGTTTGATATATTCGACAGGAAGGATCCAGACGCGGATCGTAACCAAACCGGCACCACATTACTCGCCAAGGCCCATTCGGAATATAATATGCCAAACCAGGAAGGATGACTTTTAGACGATCTCTACGTACACCTGATTTGTGCAAGATGGCAGATTTGGACCAAATTGGCCTCTCTCGAAACAGCTAAAAAACGTAAATTAAAAAATTGAATATTTTACAAGAGGCTTTGTAATGATGGCCGAAGAGTGAACTTTAACATTTCTCCAAAAGCGCGTTTCATAAGCGTATACTAGGGGGTCAGAATTTGGAACGGGGGAACTATCTTCCTGTTGCTCTAAATTAGTGATTAGATTTTCAACGTTGATCAAAGTAGCACTGTAGGGTAATTTTGTCTTGTGTGAGTGCCTTCTTACCGATCAGTAGCTGTAGGTTCATTCAATATGTTGCACAATGTCTTCATCAATTAAGACAGTTTCCTCCAGCATTTTCAAATACATTTATCCTTTAAAAACTATACAATTAAGACACTGCTCCGTTTACACTTTGGGCAAAACCATAAAACCGTACGGCGTTCCATGGTAAAAGTTTGTGCCATGATTTTTTTATGGTAGAACTTTCTATTAGTCTTACAGCAGCAGGTATTTCGTATATGGCATCCAACGCATTAAACGTTAACGTTGAAAATATTTGACAGCACGCTCGCATCAAGGGCAAGCACTGAACTAATTATGCTCTGTCTAAACGCTTCCCCTAATAATATTTGCATGGTGAGTCTGCTAATACTAATCAACTTGATATCTCGCTTATTTGAAATACCTAATAGAAAAATTATTTTTGGACAAATTGTAATAGGCAGAACCCCTTATGTATAGGCACTATCACTTTCTGCGATTACTAGAGTTTGATGTCAACGGTAAAGGTTCATTATATTGAAGTAGGAATTTATGGGAAAATTGTGTTGGGATTATTAGATTCGGGGGCAAATCAAACCATTTTAGGTCGAAAGGGTTGGGAACTTTTGAAAAATTTTGGGTTACCGGAAGTCTTTGTGTTATTGTAGGTTATTCTGATTTAAATGGAGAACAATCGTTAGCCCAGACTAAATTATTAGACGATAAATTGTTAAACATGAGTGAAGGTATAGGCTGCACTACTGCATTGGAACATAGAATAAAAACAACTGCTGAACCAATTAAGCAACGATATTATCCTGTATCTCCGGTCATACAAAAACAAATTGATGTCGAATTGGATAAAATGTTAGCTGAGGGAATAGTAGAACCTTCCAATTCTCCTTGGGCTTCACCCATAGTATTAATTAAAAAACCTGATAATAGTTATCGTTTTTGTGTTGACTACCGAAAATTAAATGCGGTGACTGAACGATATGCGTACCCTTTACCTTATGTGTCAGATATTTTAGATGAACTTCGAGATGCAAAATTTATGTTGTCATTTGACATTAAATCTGCATATTGGCAAATTCCGATGGCTGAAGATTCAAAAAAATACACAGCTTTTATAGAGCCTAATAGAGGCCTTTATCACTTTAATAGTCTTCCATTTGGCCTTCACAGTGCTCCTGCCACATGACAGAGATTTATTGATAACGTTTTGGGTCCAGAGCTCCACCCTTATGTTTTTGCATATTTGGATGACCTTATTATTGTTACTGTCACTTTTGAGAAACACATAAACATTTTGGAGACCGTTTTGGATCGCATTAAAGCGGCTGGTCTTTCCCTTAGTCGGGAAAAATGTAAATTCGTTCAGCCTGAACTTAAATACTTAGGGTATATAGTGGGAAAAAATGGCTTACATGTAGACCCCAACAAGGTAAAAGCTTTTTTGAATATTCCTACTCCGTCGAATATTACTGAGGTACGTAGAATTTTGGGGATGGCCTCTTGGTACCGTAGATTTGTACCGAATTTCTCAGCGATCAATGCTCCGTTAACGAACCTCTTAAGGAAGAGGGTGAAATTTGTGTGGTCGGATGAATGTGAAGTCGCCTTGAAAACAATCTACGAATTTTTAGTTTCTGCGCCAGTCTTGACGTGCCCTGATTTTAGCAAACCTTTTGTAATACAAACTGACGCTTCGAGTTATGGGTTAGGTGCTGTTTTGAGCCAGGAATATCCTGAAGGAGATAAAGTAATAAGTTACATTAGTAAATCAATCAATAAGGCTGAACGACACTACACTACGACCGAATTAGAATGTTTAGCAGTATTGTGGGCAGTAGAAAAATTTAGACCGTATGTTGAGGGGTCACATTTTAAGGTAATCACAGATCATTATTCGTTGGTGTGGCTTAATAATTTAAAGAATCCTAGTGGTAGATTGACTCTCTGGGCAGTTAGATTATAGCAATATAGTTTTGAGGTAGTTCATCGAAAGGGTAAAGATAATGTAGTCCCTGATGCTCTGTCGAGATCAGTACCGGTGTTGGATGTTGTTGATATTGACATTTCCCACAAAGATAAGTGGTATTGGAATATGTGTAATATAGTTGTTGCTAATCCAAAACGGTATGCTGATTGGAGGGTTGAAGGAGATAAATTGTATAAGCGGGTGGAAAATTCTTATCCGTGGTTAGAAGATAATAGTAGATCATGGAAATTAGTTGTACCCACCCGTCAACGCAAAGAAATTATTCGCCAAAATCATGATGTTCCAACAGCAGCTCATTTGGGAGTGGCAAAAACTGTTGCTCGCATTGCTCAGCGTTATTATTGGCTAAAGTTACGTTATAGTGTGGCTAAATATATTCGTTCACGTTCCATTTGCATCAGCCACAAAGTAGAACAAAAGAAACCAGCAGGCCTTATGTTTGGTAGACCACAGATTACTAGACCTTGGAAATTAATTTCAGCAGATTTAGTTGGTCCCTTGCCTCGCTCAACGCGTGGTTATTCGTATATTTTGGTAGTCGCCGATTATTTTAGTAAATTTCCGTTAGTTTTTCCCTTGCATTCTGCAACTACTCCTGCCATAATTAGACATTTGGAGGAAGATGTATTTTTATTATTATTTCATATTTATACATAACCCCAATTAAATCCCAATGACACAATTCGTTGACCCCATCAATTAATAAATTAATTTTTAAATAAATATAACGAAATCGTGAACAACAAGACAAGGTTATACAGTTTTTAAAAATGCACTTCCCTTGATCAATACGTGTCTGCAATCCGCTCGTCCATACACCAGACTCTCTATTGATAGGTACAGATTTCCACTTGGTTCGGGAAAAACCCTCACAAGGTTACTTGGCGAGGACAGCGTATCAATTTGCACACTACGTATAAATGTAGGGTTTTTCTACTGCATCGTCTTAATTTCTGGAAGTCCCACGGTACGACTTTTTTGCCTAATTAAATTTATTTGAGATTAGGATTAAGGTTCTGGAGATTACGATAAGACAACAATTTCTGGCTATAACCAACTCACCAGTTGATGGACTCTGGCATAACACCAAACCAAATCTTCTTTACCGGCGTAAATGCTATATTGGAAAATAATTTCCTGGAGAATTGTTTCCCTTCAACTATGGAAAAAGCTCCTTTGTGAAGTGACTCTCAAAGCGGAAAACTAATTCCCAATCAATAAACGATTTCGATAAATAATTCACTATTCACAATAAACGTCCGGTAAGGTTGACAATGTTTAACCGACTGACCTAATTACGGAAAACTGTCTTTTAGAATCTCTTATCCCCCCAAAATTTTAAACTCAAAACCGCGCAGCATCGTCTTGCCTGAACGAACTTCGAAATATTAAAATTCCTATATACGTAAAACGGGTTGTCTTCTGTTAGGCGCGGAAAACGTTACAATATCTTTTTGGCTATTACGATGAGCTTAAATAATTTTTAGAAACTGCTTAAAAAATTATGTTTTCAAAGATAAATATGTTAGTATTAATCATTGCTTGGAACGTTGTTCTCTGTAATGCTAAATGTTCTAAAACTCGTTTAATTTCAGAGTTCTTCTAGAATATTTATATAAATGTTGAGGATTTGGCCTGTGAGATCTAATTACGTATACAGGATGAGTCTGCTCAAACAAGTCAACATGTTATCTGGCTTATTAAAAAATTATTGAAAAATTATTTTAGATAAATTGTAATAAGCAATGCCCTCTATGTATAGGCACAATCAAAAATAATTTTTGAGTATGCTAATGAGAAATACAATAAACCACAATTTTTAAAAAATATTTTTTCAAAAATTAAATATTTTAATGTAGATCACTGCTTGGAACGTTGTCCTCTGTAGAGCTCATTTTTTAAAATTGCTTGAGAGCTCCCAAAATATTTAAGGAAATGCAATTTAGCCAAGGAGTTCAAATAAGTAAGGTATTAACATAAAGTCTAAAATAAAATAAATAAGTATCTAGCTGATATGATGTACCAGCAAAACAGAGTTACGCCGATACTGCCTCCCCAGATACTTTTAAATGCAGCATTTCGCATTTACAAATAAGTTAGTGTCAATTGTTATCGATTGCAGTTATTAGGACGATAATTTGTTTAATTTATAGCAATTTTTATAACAATAAAAACCCAGTATTTAGTAATGCCACCCTTCGATGTCGGGGTGGTACTTATTTTTAATTTTTTGTATACATAAATTTGGTTTGTTTTAATGTTAGCAACATTAGTAATTCGTTTACCGCCTAATATTGTTTATTGAGTAAATATCGATTTATTTTTCTATTTGCCAATAATTAGTAAAAAACGACTTATAGTAAGAGTTGGCACGTTTGATATTCGAATTTATGTTAATACCGCACTTATTTGAACTTACTGACCAAATCCACATTTACTTAAATATGTTGGGAGCTCTCACAGGATTTTATAAATGAGCGCTACAGAGAACAACGTTCCAAGCAATGATCTACATTAAAATTTTTAATTTTTGAGAAAATAATTTTTCTGGGCAGTTTCTAAAAATTGTTTTTTATTGTATTTCTCGTTGGCATACCCAAACATTAATTTTGATTGCGCCTATACATAGAGGGCATTGCTTATTATTATTACAATCTATCTAAAATATTTTTTTAAATAAACGAGATAGCATGTTGATTTGTTTTAGCAGACTCACCCTGTATATGTAATAATTTTCGAGCACGTTTTCAACCGGGAATTTCGGAAATCTGCGTGTTCACAATTTCATCAGATTTATTTTCTAGTACCAACCTAATATTGCGTTATTAAATGAAAAATATATTTTTTTATTTTATGTACCTAATATTACAACGAATTATTAAAAATATTCCAATTTTTTACTACCCCTGCTAATGCGACCTCGGATAATCAAGTCTACTGTAGTACCTATTTTATTTTCCAAAACACAAGCCAGAAAAGAAGTTTCATTTTTTACGAAAAAAAAAAAAAAATTCCGCTCGAGGGCGAAAATTTGGTTGGTATTGTGAATCAAGGGAGGGGCAGATTTTAAATTTTATAATTAAATTGCAAAAAGATTTCATGCTAATAAACTTTGGAAAAACCCTTACAACCACAATATTTAGAACACTTAAATACGTATTTCGGCAACTAAGCTGCCATCTTCAGTAAGAAGTTTAGCTAACTACGGTATCTTGGCTGAGGAATACATCTGGAGATTAGTCCTTCACCAAGTCAACAATGCAAGTCCAATGGACTGTAGGTGTTCTAAATATCAGGGTGGTAAAAAGTTTTCCAATGTTTATATACTTAAACCACCGTGTCCAATCAATCCTATTTTAGCTTTCAAGTCGAAAATGATCTACAAACATGCAAACTATGACTGATTTTACTATTCAACAAACACTAAAATGGCAACTTAATTATTAAATTAAAAATTATAAAACTGCAAACCTGCGCAATTTTTTCCATTGAGCCATGTTCCAATCCTCTTTTTTTGACAGCACTAAGTGCTTGTTCAGTTGGTCCAGCAGGAATAATAACATCCTTGACATTAAAATTTACAAAAACTGAATACTGCCGTCTGGCAGATCTTGATCGGTCAGTAATGTTCTTCAGCTCTTGCTGTTTCTTCTGAGAGTCCTTCTTAAGTCTCTCTGCGACTTGTGGTATGACTTTCTCATAATATTTGTACCTTTCATAGAACAATTTGTTTTCCTTCGATGTGTTAAATTTTGTAAATATAGGAGGTGGAAAGAAGAAAGGCATGGAAACCGACTCATTTGATCTAAAATATTTTTAAACATAAATACTAAATGGCACAAACATCATCCCTAGGCCAACATTAATATTATTTTATAACTCAAACTACATGAATAAACTATGCAAGACGGTAGAAAAAAATTAGCAAAATCTCTGTCTCTGTTAGGGAGAATAAATTAATTTTTTTTTAATAAATGATGTGTTTTATTTTTAATTCAACCACAAAACCAATATTACTGTTATCAGCATCATCACCATCATTATAATCAAATTTCCCTATAGGGTCAACAGGGGTAAATGTGAAACACGTAAAAGTTGGGGTAAATGTGAAACGCAGCTTTATATTTGCAAGTGCTATTATTATACCAAACTATCAATTATAAATCCGTAATTAAGGTTTCCTCTACATGAATGTTAATGTTTATACATTTTCAGTTAAGGATGCAGTTAGTACAAAGTTCAAAAGGTAACAGTGAAAATATATCTAAAAAAAATTACATTTTGCCTTAGAGCTTTCTCCATAACTTCGAATGTAATTCAATTTATCCTTTAAAATTATTTATACGTGCAATAAATAACTGAAGGAAAAAGTATACTTAGGCACAATTATTAAATAACAGTGGTTATTAAAAATACTTAATAATAAATAAAGGAAGAAAATATTAAACGCCAGTGAAATTATACCAAAAATCCTAATAAGACATATCGTGAAGGTAGTGTTGAAGCATCACTTCATGACTTAGAAAAAAAGTGGCATAATATTGGAAGTTGCTAGTAAACAAATACGGAATAAAAAAAACTTACATATTTCGAAAAAAGGTAAATATGCATCAGCAGGTACAAGGACTTTTTTGCCCTTATATTTGTTCAAGAATGTATTTTAAAAATATATGTGTTATACAGGCTGTTTAAAAAATACGTTCAGATATTTTACCCACTTAGAGATCTCATCAATACAAACAAAAAAGTCGTAATAAACATGGGTTCGAAATTCAACCGTTTTCGAGATATGGAGTTTTTTTTAGGAAAATAAATATTGCTTGTTATTTCAATAAATTCCCCACCCATTAAAACAAGTAGCCGTTGAAATAAAACATTTTAATTAGAAATAATTAAAGTAGATGTTCTACATGTCCTCCTTCCATTTACACATTCTTCGCATTTCCGTAAAAAGAACGCCGCATTCTTTCAAAGATTCCCGGATTCATACGAACAGTCTGGCAGGCATGTTCTAGTCGACCTCGCAATTCGTAAATTATTCACATGGCTTGAATAAACTAACGATTTTAAATACCCCCAAACACAAAAGTCGAGCGGATTGAGATCAGAAGATCTAGGTGGCCACACAACTGGACCCCCTCGCCCTATTCACCTGCAGTTGTAATTTTCGTTTAGGAAATTTCTGGCCATGATTGAAAAATGTGCAGGAGCCCCATCGTGCATCAACCACATATTCATTCTATGAATGAGGGGTACATCTTCTAACAATAGTGGCAAGGCATTACACAAAAAGTCCAGATACAATTGGCCAGTCAAACATATGGTCTCCAAAAACACCAAGCCAAATGTTAATTGAACATCATTGTTGATGTTTCGATTCCATAATAGCGTGTTATGTTCATTTGATTTTGCCGCTTCATTTGAATTAAAGTTTTATTTTAATTGCCGCTCTTAAGCCGATTACTATATTATTATTTCCCGAATATTTGTAATGGAGAATCGCCGATTAATATTTTGCCTGCGCGCTTGGCCATGGACGTTCCTGGGAATTTCTTGCCTTTGAAGGGAGTCCTACGTGTTAAATTGTTCTAGAATTCTTGCAACATATTTCGTAATGTGGTGAAATATTTTCGGCCGATGCATATTGTCATTGCGTTTTCTCGTTAGTCGGCTTTAATATCTTCGTTCGACCCGTTTGCTTGCGATAAGCGCCGTAATCAAGTATTGCAGGGGCGGCTTGGGTTTTTGATGGGTGTTCATCGTGTGATTGTTCGTATCGCTGTTATCACCGTGGGGTGAACACAACCATGGACAAGTGTCGGATTAAAGAAACACGCTGGATTTTAACCCTTTGAGGGCAAATCATTGCGAATTTGCTGATCGCCTTTGGCGGATTATTATCGAATCCCTTGCTGTGACCCTCTGGATGTTCCGCTGCTGCGACAAACAACTTGGCATTTTGCAGCGAATATGTTGTTCCGAAATTTCCTGTTTTCCCGAAGAACGTCTTGGCGGTTGCTGGTGCAATCGTGATTCCAACCTTCAGTAGCGTACCTTCAATTTTTGTCGGGCTCTTCAGGTCTTAAGAACACCCCAAAATTGTGCCTGCCTTTCTCTACTCCCTACCGAAGAAAATCAAGGTAAAACAAATTGTTAATTGCGTTGTGAAAACTTGTTTCGAATTTATTTTCAAATTATTATATTTTTAGTTTCAAGTGCTAAACCTTTTTTTTGATGCGACGTAAAGCGACCTTCAGTAGCCAGTTGTCATTTTCTTTTTTTTTTGTTAACTGTAAAGTGCGATCACAAACTGTATTTTTTTTTGTAAACTCTAAGAATTTAAATAACGCAAGCCACTGGCGGTGAACTTTTTTTAGTACGAACGTTCCAACTACCCTTGTATTAAGCCATGCGCATGAACTTTGTAAGCTTTATATACAGGAGGAGGCACAATAAAGGTGAATCCGATACCCGTAAGTTGCTGGCTTCTCGCCCTTCCACGAGAACCTGCAATCCATGATAATAGCATAATGAGGCACAATAAGAGCTTGTACGCTTTGAATATGGTATGGGTATAATTGCTGCTCACATAACATTCTCCAAATTAGGGAAGCATTAATATTTGTTTCGACAGAAAGTCTTTTGGTACTTGCACCCTGGATTTTCTTCAATTCTCCTTAAAATGTTAAGTTCCACTTCAGGAGTAGAAACTGATCTAAGCCGCCCATCACCACCGTTTCTTGATATAAATGCTCCAACTTCGGATAAACGTTGATGCTAATTTCTAAAAAATTTGTCACACGGAAGTGCCCGGGTCGGAAATGTTTCGGCATACAAGCGACGTGGCGTACCATGCATGAAATGCATATCTGCCATTTCCGCGTTGATACACATATTCCAACAACAACAATAACAATATTGACACTTACAAAAACTCGAACAAATGTTGTTTTATCCACTTCCATAGCAGACGTGATAAATACGATTTTACACTTCTACTCTGCGTAAATCATTTGGCTGTATCTTGAAAACGGTTGTTTTTTGAATCCATGTTTATTACGACTTTTTTGTTTGTATTGATGAGATCTATAAGTGGGTAAAATATTCGAACGTATTTTTTAAACACCCTCTATATTATTCTGATTGTTTTTCCCGCTCATCCCGGTAGTGTTTCACATTTACCCTAATTCCAGGTATAATGTGAAAGTTTTCATTTTATAATTTTTTTTTAATATTGGAAAACGCCGTAGGGAGAAAATCACCAGTCAAATGAAAAACCACAGAAAAATACATCATTTAAAGCAAAAATGGTAGGTTTACGAAATTGTATATACTATTTAACGAAAGTTTTAAATTTCGTTTCATTATTACCCTGCTCGACCCTACTAATAAAAGTTTCAGGAAGAATACAGTTTCAGATTCATGAACAAGTTAGCCATGGAAATAATTGTTCACAATTTTATCAAACAAACAATTGCTATCCTAGTGTTGTTGCTTATTTGTTTATTTATTTACTGTCAGATTATTTCCAGAATAGCATTTATTTACCTTTCCAACAATGTGAAAGTAATTAATTATATGGCAAGCCATTTTTGTTTTTATTAAAGAATGTAAAATAAATTCATATTTATACGTGAAATTGATTTGAGATACAATGGTGCGAAGAAGTCCTGCATCACCAAAGGGTATAATTACTTCTTGGAGTTTAACATAACTTTTTGACATAATTTCTAAAAAATATATTTAAATATCTTATAATTACTACGTAATTACCTTATCCGCTTACTGGTATCTTGCAATTCTATAGAAACTTTGAAATAAACATTGTTGCCTAAATCCCTTAATCAATTAGCTATTGTTCTGAAAAATGATGAGGTGATTAGAAAATGCCCATTTAAAACTTTCGACATCTGACAAAGGTTTTCAACTCACAACAATACAAGTTTCATACAACCGCATAGTTTTTAATAGCGTTGAACATGTCGAATTTTGTGCCTAGAAACTACGATTTGCGGACAGCATTGATTTTCTGTTACCATTTGAAGAAAACTGCTGCAGAATCGCACCGAATGCTTGTAGAAGCTTACGGTAAGTATGCTCTTGGTAAATCAAGGTGCTTTGAGTGATTTAAAAAATTCAAAAGTGGCGATTTTATGTGAGAAACGAAGAACGTGGGAGACCAAAGAAAAAGTTTGAAGACAGCGAATTGCAAGCACTGTTGGATGAGGATGACGCTCAAACGCAACAACAACTCACGGATCAATTAAATGTACCACGAGAAGCCATCTCCATACGTTTGAAAGCCATGGGAAAGATCCAGATGGGAAAATGGGTTCCACATGAACTAAATGAAAGACAGCAGGAAAACCGAAAAACCAATGGGGAAATGCTGATCGCCAGATAAAAAAGAAAGTCATTTCTCCATCGAATTGTGACTGGCGATGAAAAGTGGATATATTTCGAAAATCCTAAGCGTAAAAGATCATGGGTAATCCAGGCGAACCATCGACATCGACTGCAAGGCCAAATCGCTATGGACGGAAGACAATGCTCTGTGTTTGAGTATTATGAGCCGCTACAACCGTTAATACTGAACGCTACCGACAACAAATAATTAATTTAAATTAAGCTTTGCGTGAAAAACGACCAGAATATCAAAAAAGGCAACACAAAGTGATTTTGCTTCATGATAATGCACCATCCCACACAGCAAAACCGGTCAAGGAAACGATTGAGGCGTTTAGTTGGGAAATACTTTCGCATGCAGCTTACTCACCAGACTTGGTTCCGTCCGATTACTACTTATTTGCATTGATGGGACAGGCACTTGCTGAGCATTTCTTCATTTCTTACGAAAATGGCTAGATGAATGGTTTGCCTCAAACGAGCAACAGTTTTTTTGGCGTGGCATCCACAAATTGTCAGAGAGATAGGAAAAATGTAGAGCTAGCGATGGGCAATACTTCGAATAAAATATTTTGTTTCATTTTCATACAATAAACGTGTATTTTCTATACAAAAATTCCTGTTTCATATTCACATACCTAAGCATATATAGCCTGCACTAAATTTAAGATATTTATTTGAGATGTACATGTCACCAGAATTCCACCATGTCCTCGCAGAAGAAACAGATTAAATTATCTGATAAAAATGCTATGCAAAAATTATTTATCATAGTGAAGGAACTTCCACCTGCAATCAGTTAAGCTTCACTCAAAGTAATTAGGAAGTATACCAAAATTGGTAAAATTAAAGATATTCCCCAGAGTGGCCGACCAAAAGTAACCTCTGTTTGAGATGATTCTGGTATTAGGAAGAACCATTCTGGCTGACAAGAGCCTCAATGCTACAGGACTGACCACGTTATGGTCAGAAACTACTGGTTTGTGTACATCTAGTACGAGAAAAAGAGGATGTAGAGCTCGCATGACGTCTGCATTTTCTGCAAAACACAGACTCAATCGTTTACATGGGGTATAAAAACATCATCATTGGACACCAGAACAGTGACAAAAGGTGCTATTCAATGATGAATCCCCCTCTAATATAAATAATTATGCTTATAATATGTATGTCACGAAGTTTCCTGGAAAAGAATTTTCACCAAAATGCATACTTCCAACAATAAAACACCCAACCTCTGTTGTGGTATATGGGATGGGATGTCTGCCAAAGGAGTTGGTCTTGTGCATATTGCGCTTATACGATTTTAATGCCACAAAATACAGTGAAGTATTATAGAATAAAATCTTGCCTAATAGGAAAGAATTGTTTATAGATGAAAAGTTTATTTTCCACGATGATCATGCACTTTGCTGTATAGCAAAAATGGTTTACTCTTGGATGTTGACCAATAAAGTCCATAGAATGGATTGGCCAGCACAATACCCAGACCTTAATCCCATTGACATCTTGTGACAACGGATAACTAACATTTAACTAATCATTTCGAAGGAAAAACCATTAAAAAATTGATTTAAGTCAAGCCCTGGTTTCATTGCATCTCCGAGGAAGAACTTGGAAAACTGATAAGTTCCATGCCACATAAAGTTTTAAATAATTCCAATTTTATTTAGCATATTTCGTAATACGGCAGGTTTCATTTTAAATTGCAATAATAAAATGTTAAAATTTTTAGTAAATGTTTTATTTCAAGCTGTTTTTCCTTAACAAAAATGTGATCTGTTAGATGCACTATATCACCGTGTTTGAATATATGTGTGGGTATGTACATTAATTGGCTAAAACAGAAACTAAAATATCATTTTATACAAGTTTTCCCCAATTTTTCAAGTGATACGGGACTTTTCTCACCAGTGTATTTTATTTCTAAGTTATTTTCTGATACCTGAAATTAAGTAGTGATATGTAAACTTCATTTCTCATATCTAAAAGCAAAACCACATATTTTAAATTCTGAACTAATAACAAAAGGTTAAACAGTTAAACTACCCACACCGCATGGGTTTTTGAATTTAACCGGCACGAAGTAATACGTTCAAACTTACATTTTTGTTTAATAAGTTTTATAATCTGATACTCATTATCACTTTGACATGTTGAGTCTCCAAAATTTTCGCTATTAACCTATTATGTTATGGTACTAACTTTATCTCAAAAATAATGTCTGTAAAATATTTTTGTACATGGGTATATTTTGTATAGTGTTATATAAAATTAAATGTCAAAAATTACAAATTTCTGGATTTTCTATTTGTAATTGTAGTTTTATATTGTTTCTTATTTGTTCCAAGTTAACAGACTATATAGCTCTGATGGTTTCTAAAATCTGAATGGTGCATGTCAAACTTGATTCACACTGTATATTGCTATTCTACAAACACAGATTTTGTCATTTTTTTTTCCCACAAGATTATTCTAAAAAACCACCCAAATTTTGAACTGGAAAGTGAACCGGACGTACAATTTGTACATTAAAGGGTAACCTAATTTAGATTCTACTTACAAGAACCATTTGATATCTGGAAGAGTGGGTGGTACTATATCATCGTAAATATTTCGGCACTCTGTATCGGCGTTTTCGCGTTTTTTTGTAGATACCAAAGGCAAATACTGAAAATCACATAAACCTGTAAAGTTTACAGTAATTAATAAATACTCAACAATAGTCTGATACACATACGGGTAAATCTAAAAGTCATCGTTGTTACACCTACAACCTGATAATGGTATGTAGTTAAATCGGCTTCTTGATTTTTGGATGATGAAGCCTGCTCAGGCTTGATCTTTGGTTGCCGGGCTGTTATTTTTACTAGGAGACCCGAGTTAAAATCCTTATCACCCCAGCAGGGTTTACTAAATATATCATCACATCGAAACCTCAACTCTAAACGTCTGTTGTAATTTCCTACGGCCTATTAACTTTAAGTAATAATTAAACTTCAAAACAATAATGATATTTACCATTTCAATAGTATTCATACCACCTAATGTTGCAATCATATTATCAACATTATCAACCATTCCTGGGTATTCAATACACAACAATTTTCGAGAAAAATCCGGAAACTGTAGTGGATTATGTTTGGTGCTCTTATTTATTATTATATATTTTGTATTCTTTTCACTAGCCTGAGCTGGCTCGTCGCCTTTCGTATTTTCTGAAGACATGTTGAGTTACAACTTATATATTTCTAACTACAATTGTTTAAACATAAACACTACTTTATCACAACTTTTATTCAAAAACTGCTAGGAATATCAACACAATTTCAAGTTTCAAATACAAAATAAGGTTAGATCTAACATTTAACAAATGTACCACTGTACCAATTTCTCCTTTGATCCAATAAGTTTTATTAAGAACTAAAATTTTTTATTGTAATACCGTAACGAAATAATTTACTTAACGAATTTATTACAACTCTAAGAGAGCTTACTAAAAAACTCAATAATAACTAAAACCTAGAAATTTAAGAATGGGGCAAACGATTAGCTGCATCAAGAGTGGCAGCTAACCCACAACTCAAAATCGAAATTGTAGGGGCAGCAGCACCCGCGCAAACAACAAGAATGCGAACTGCACAACGTTGCATTAAAAACTTTCACTTTAAGTCGGACTTTTGCTCATCATTAAACGCAAGAAAATGTTTCACCTAAAATTAACGTAATTGCAGTTACAGTTTTTGTAAGCACAGGCAACCCTCGTATAACAAACTACTTCTACAAAGCGTTTTCGGTCTAACACAATTGATTATTGCGGCAAACCTCGCACAACACGATACCTCTCTAACACAGTTAGAGAACTGAGGTGAACTTTCACACTACATGATACAATATTTAAGTGTGCGACAAAAACGTTGAATATAATGCAAAACAAATCCAATTTTTTTTAGGGAAATCCCCGTATTTTATGCTGCAAGTTGTTGATCGAGTAATAATATTTTCAATTATATTAATATTATGATAATTATACAAATTAAATCGTGTTCCTTTCTTAGCTTTCGGAAGGTAACTTTCCCTTTGAACCTTTTGGACCCGTATAATATGCTTTCGCATTATATGAGATACTATACCGTGTTGTACGAGGGTTACATGTACTTGCAGTAATTTTCTTACACTGCAGTTTAAAGCATTTGCCGCTGTCTCTCCATTAAGTCGGCAATTAATAAGACAACGAGTTTGATCAGTCAGCATTAAACTAAGTCAAAATTGGTGACAGGTTCCAATGTTTCCTGGCCAGTTCCAACGGTACAGTCAAAATTAGTTGACACAGTTTTGTTAAACATATGAACATGTGTTTCGAGTTTAAATATTTTTTTCTAACTACGAGGTGTGTTCATATGAAACCCATCTTTGCTTGATAAAAAATTATTTATTCAACAATTTAATTACAAATAATTACCGACACTGTTAAGGTACCTATCCCATTGTTTTACTAACCGACGTATACCTTGCTCATAGCATTCTTATGGCCGCTGATTGAAGAAGTCTTCCACAGCTATCTGTACTTCTGCGTCAGACTGAAAATGCCGACCTTTTAACGCCTTTTTCAGCGGCCCAAAAATATGGAAATCGCAAGGCGATAAATCCGGGTTATAGGGTGGATGCTCTAAAATCCTCCATTTATTTCGTTGAAAATTTTCTTTTACAACATTAGTAACATGAGACTTAGCATTGTCGTGCAGCAAAATGACCCCATGCGTAAGTTTTCCTGGATGTTTCCGTCTTATTACTTGATGAAGCTAAGTTTCATAGTACATATTTGCATTGACATTTACTCCAGGTTCCTTAAACTCTATCAAAAAGGGTCCTTCGTGGTCGAAATAAAATGTTAACATCACATTGCCTGCAGAAGATTGACTTTAAACTTCTTCAGTAGTGGTGAACTTGAATGTTTCTACTGCATCGACGATAACTTACTGGATGGCTCGTAGTAATGGCACCAAGTTGCATCACCAGCAACTATTGACAGAAGAAAGTCATCACCATTTTGCCTATAGTCTGTGAGGTGTTGCAGAGATAAGCCCATTTGCAAGCATTTTTGTTCATTAGATAGGAGACGAGGAATCCATTGCGAGCAAACTTTGCTGTAACCTAGATTACAAACAATACTATGGACCGATCCTACACTCGCACCAACAATTTCTGAAATTTCTCTAAATGAAATTCGACGATTTTCTCTAATAAGGCGTTCCACACATGCCATATTGTTTTCCATTAATGCTGTACACCGTGCACCTGGTCGCGGCTCATCCTTAGTCCCCTCTTTTCCATTCTTAAATTTTCGGCACCATTCCTGCACACTTGGGTGCGTATTGCAATACGTGCAATTCCATATACTGCTTACATTCGCGTATGAATCTGCAATGGCTGCACAACCTCAGCGCATAAAAATGGTAGGACCGCACGTTGATCAAACTTGGACGGATTTTCAACAACAAACGCCATTTCAAAATCGAAATTTTATAAATTAGAATTAAATTTAAAGGCCAGAAGCTTATTAATGTGTTGCTTACAAACACTACTACTGTTTTCAAGGCTAAGTTGATCCAAGATGGGTTTCAGTTGAACAAGCCTCGTATAAACATTTAACGAAATGCACGAATCTGCTTTGCATTTGCTGTGCGGATAGCGTACCTAGTAGCGCTTAGAGGATAATAAACGGAATAATGCCTCCGGGAGCGTATTCCACACATTAATATGTGAGTAAAAAACACAAAAGTTTTCATACCGTTTGAATTTAATCTAGTAGGTTGACACATTTTAATTGTCAAATAATAACTTCTCGATTATATACTTATAGTCTAGTAAAATTAGGGTCTAACCTCAACATCAAAAAAAAAAAGTTCTACCTTGCGGCAAATTGTTCTATACCATCTTCTTAGTAAGTGATAAAAAGTTGCACGACCTAGAGCGTCGGGTTTATTAGGGAGGGGGTGGAAAGGGGGTAAAATGGTATGTTTCAACAGTTCTTCGCAAATATCTCGAGAACTATAAGGAATAGCACAAACGTCATTATATACAAAATTAATCTACATTAAATTTCGAACAAAAATGGTCTTATGCATTTTTGTGCTCCAGATGCGGGTTACGGAGATATGGAGGGGTAAACGTGGCATTATTTTTCAGTTTTCTTGAAACTTCTCGAACTCGCTTGAAAATGA